>JAODXP020008214.1:0-89192 GCA_027497455.2 Sardinella longiceps | reverse complement strand
CAAAATGGCAGAATTCATACTAACCAAATACGCTAAAGAGAATGAAGAAGATGGAATATCCTCTGTTAAGGGAGTATGCTGGAATCATCACTGTTGGAACAAAAACACAAACCTCAGTACAAAGGACAGTTACAGAAAGCATTCTGGATTTTTTTTTTTTTTTTTTAATTTACTGTACCATCTGGATTGTTTGCAGTTGTGAGGAGCACAAGCAGTGAAGAAAGAGACTGTGGCATGTCTCGGAAGTAGTTTTCCCACTCTCCATTGTGCTTTGGATTCTGTAAAATGAATAAATAAATGAGAGCAAACATACTGTATACACTTAAAGTGCTACCCATAAAACTTTTAAAACTTAAAAATCACCACTTAGACTTTCTAACTTTTTAACATACGAACTATTGGCAATATGCACCAAAAATGTGGGCTTTTGAGTTATTTATAAAATATTGTATACATTACCTCCGTTTTGGCGAAGAGCAGCATACCAAACATTGTAAAAAGGCACAGGTGGAGAGCCAATAACAGGATCACACTGTATAAAAAATGATGGATAAAGACTGAATATTGGAAACTAAGTTTATCATATATAGATAAAATGGCAATAGTCAATTACCTCTGAATCATTAAGATATTTCACATCTATTTACGCAATTAACTTATAATACAAATATACAAATTGTTTCTGGACCATTATCGCCTACAGAGAAAATTGGGGTTAAGTGCCATGCTCAAGTGCACAAAGGTGGCAGCCAGGAATCAAACCCACAAATTACCTTGCCATCTCTGGAAGTGTTCTCTTAAGGCATTTCAAAGTTTTTTTCATCAAGGAAGAGTTTTGAAGAAGGAAGAATGGACGAATTATTCTCCGAACTCGAAAGGTCTACAGTAGAGAAGGGTATATTTCAGTATGCAGTGTGTAAAAATGATTTATAAGCTCATTTGTTCTACTGTCCTACTTCACTTGTGATACTTTTTCATGCCATCACAATGTGCATACTTCACTATAAGTATTTTTGTGTTCAGTAACTGTTTCTTCATTGAAAGTATGGAAAGTGTTCTAAAGAAACACACAACATAAATACTGTAGTAGAACTTCAAATTATAGCCCGGGCTTTTATTTGATCAAATGGAAAAAAAAAAAAAAAAACACCCCTGCTTATGTTTAGGACAGGTGGGTATTTGGGACAGGTAAAAACTTTTCCCCTCCAAAAATAAAAAAAATGTAATTTAAAGCCTAAATATCCTCCCTCATAAGGCTATTGTTATTAGTGATATTAGCCTACTGCACAATTTAAGTCCCTTGCAGAAGACGGAAAGAAGTGAAGCATTGTGTGTCCATAGTTGCAGTTTCTCAGTGCAATATCCCAATAGCCTAGTCTCCATTATGGCTCATGCCAGCAGTTGTGGTTTAGAGTTCATTACAGTGAGAAGCTCTGGCCCTGATCACGTTCAATTATTAGTAAGCGAGGGAGTTTTTCCTTGCCCCTGTTACTCTACTCCCCGTACTGTCTGTAAAGCGCCGCGTCATTTCCCGATCATTTCCCGATACCACCCTATCTCTCTCTCCCACTTGTTTCCTGTCCACCTCTATACTGTCCTGTCCAATTAAAGACAAAAAGTCCTTAACAAAGAGATTTCTCTGTTAAGTGTGAGAGCATGACATTGAGGCCGAATAACTAAGTATTAAGCCAGATGAGAGTGTTGGCAACCCAGCATGTTGCATGTTGTGTGAACACATGGATGAACAATTTGTACATAAGCACCATTTTGCACCATTTTAAAATAAAAAAATTCTCACCTCCTCACAGGACATGCTAAGCGACAAAGTCCAGTCAATAATGGACGCTGCAATGGCAAAGATGTAGCCAATAAGCCATTTGGTCTTCCAAAACTCGTCCCAACCAATAAGGTAACTCTGTAAAATTATAGATTTTGATCAATACACAAAGAAAAACTTCAATTAATATTAAACCATCTTTTCACTTGCCCTGTGAATGCAATGTTTCGAAGCATGTAGATTGTTGTGTGAATTATTTCCTTTATTATTTTTTCCTGAATTATTTTATAACATTTATTGACAGTATGTAGCTCTTCAGTGTATATGAACAATCTATTTTTTCCAATCCTACTGTATACTGTGGGCCCTAGGCCAATGGTTCTCAACCACTGGAGATCACCCCCCTAGGGGGACTCTCCCAGTGGGATAGGCTACGGGGTGGGGGGATCAGAAAAAAATAAAAATAAAAAAATCATGAAAAATGCCATGTCGAAAATACAGGTGGTTGGACTACTTTAAGACGGAGACAATTCAACCACACGGTTTCATTTTACCAAGGGGTAGTATTTTGAGCTTGTGACAAGATGCCACGTTCTGCCAGGCTAACCCACTATATACTGTATTAGAGTCCGTATGTAGAGCGTCATTCACCCTTTTTAGTCTCTTGCCAAGTTTGCTTGTGTCGGCCCTCGCTAGTCTAGGCTCTATCAGTCTTGATATCGATCTACATAGTGTTATGCATTTACTTAAAACCCAGTCTTTTTAAAGGAGAGGTCCGGTCTGATGAGGACTGAAAGTATATAGGAACATCATAATAAGTTATAATGTTTGCTGGGGAGCAGAATTTTGATTCGTTCACGCAGGTCGGAGAAGACCACTTGCTAGTTGTAGCTTCTCGGGCACCAGGCTACTTACTATACTTCTACTTACTATACTTTTATACTATTTCTCAATGTCTCCCGGGAAATATGATCAATACTATTTCCCATTTCCCGGGCAAAGGTCATGACGGGAAGGCGGGAAATTATCCTAATAAAAAAACTCAATGGTGCACGTCTAATTGTCGTCATACAGTAGCGTAATCTATGGTTAAACAGACTCCTGCAGCAGGCTACCTCTGCTCATGATATCTGCGTCTCTGGCCAGTTTTCTGTGGGGGAACTTTCAAAAGCTGGAGAATGACAAGCCTGAAAGCTTGGGTAAGCCCGGGTTTTCAAGTGCTCCGGGGATTGTGCAGACATTTAGAATCTTATCATTCTGTAATTTAAACTTGTATGGCAATTTTTTTGTGAACTTAAAATTGTATTGAATCATATCATATTTTGGGTTGAGCATATTGTTACATCCCTACTAAAAGGTTATAGGCCTACAGAAGACTGAAAAACTATTTAGAAAACTTGGTGTAGCCTTAGGAGGTAAAATAATAATTTTACTCACCTTCACAGCAAAATCAGCAATAAAGATGCATAGGCAAACCATCTCTATGCTCTCAGTCAGACCACAAGATGGTTCCCATTGTTGGGGCCTATGACGTGGATCCGATGTATAGGACAAGGAGGAGGGCCTTTCAAAAAAGGCCAAGCCTAGGATGACTGCTATAGTGGTACCTAGACCCCTACACAGCAATAACATAGACAGTGGAATAATTTACCAAACATACAAACAATTTACAAACCTGACCAATGGCTAAAAAATGTAGTTTACACTGATTCAAAAGCTTTGAGTGTACTTTCACTCCAATGATCCTTTGCAATACACTGAAACCATAAAAATGCAATTTTTAGAATTTCAGGTATACTTTTTCATGCTTTTTACAATAGGCCTTCTCGATACACTGATACAGTGTACAAACTTGTTATTGTTTGTGTCATGTTGCAAATGATGAAAGTGACACTGTAAAATCCTATCCATGTGTTTGAACTGTTCAGATCGCAGCAATTCAGATATGAATCACAATTGAAACTACCCCAATATGTGGGTTGTACCAGATTCTGAAAAATTGGAATTCATGTGGTTTTCTGCTGTTCAGACCACCCATATGCAAAAAATCTGATTTGGGATGTCAATCTGAACGAAACCTTTGACATGTGAGCACACGTTTTGCAGCTTACATCTTTCCAAAGACACAGAAAATACAGTATTGTTTCATAAACATTGCATATCACACACACAATCTATTTCTGTACAGTAGAAGTGTCAGTGGGACTTTACTTATACACATCATGTGTCACATTACTTTGATACGTACTTGCTTCTAATAATAATCTTGCATAAAGAAAATGCAAAAGTGGCAATTTTCAAGAATAAATCAGTTTGAGATATAACACTACTAGTAATAATTTTCTTAATAAAGATTTTTTTTTTCATATGGGATGGCCCCTGTAATTGAACTTACCACTGACAGAGCTTTGAATAGTACCATCTATACAAACGCAGTGAACGAGAATCCACTCGATGGTTTATTGATCGATACTGAAACAGAAACAGAAGTGTCTTATGGTAGAGAATCTTATGGTAGGAATTCAAAACACATATTAAAGAAAGTCATCCATATCAGCACCAAAACCAAAAATAGAATTTTCACCTGTATAGCATCTTCAAGGAATACGACAGCTTGTTGTATGTAGATATCATCATCATCTTGGATATGAAAGACAGGACAAAAGGGTAAAAAATCAATGATTGACTCTGCAGATGAGACTGTAATGCCCCCATTCACAACATTGTGTATTCAGGGTGGAAAGGTTTTCATCTCGTTGTAATAGGTAGTGAAAGGTTCTCTCATGTCATTGAGCTTCATTGCTCAAAGCTGTGTTCGGCAACTCTTTTAAAGTTGAATTTTGTGGAATTGTCACGTTATTCTGGACGTAGTACATGAAAAAAAAAAAGAATTCTTTAGCTCCATCTAAACTGGTATTATGTTTTAATTTATTAATTAAGATAAGATTGTAATGTAGGCTATCGATCTATCTTGGTCAATATTCAAAGCCTCCTTACCTCCATCTTCAAACGAAACTGCAGGTGCAGGTGTCACACTAATCATTGAGATCCACTGACAAATTCATAAACCTAATGTTGGCCTACAGGGTGATTGATGGATCTGCTGTGCTGACAAAAACAGCCTGACCAGCTTAACCAGTACACTCACATTGACTAGCTGATATATACCAATATGGTCACACCAGCAAGCCCAAGTCAGACCCAGCAAAGACAAGAGTAATAAAAACAGACCAGCCAATAGCTAATTCACCAGCTAAGACTGATTTGCTGCTGTTCAGAAGACACCTTCATAAAGACAAATGTTACCCTCAAACCCAGTGTTTCTCAAACTTTGGGGCGGACTCCACTAGTGGGGCACAGACACATGACAGGTGGGACGCGAGACATCTCTTTGCAATCGACCAAAGGCCGCACCATGCCCCCCGAATTCACAGCTATTCGTCAGATATGCGCATATGACAGTAAATTGAGCTTTCCAATGGGGTTATTTACTAGTTGCTGTGATGAGGGGTTCGAGAGAAATTTGGATTTGAATTAGTAACATGAAAATTCTAACATTGACACAAATCCTGTATTCACAAAGTATTCCACACAAAGATATTGTGCGCAAATTGAGCCTCCAGGTGGGGCGTGAAAATTCTCTGCCTTCCAAAGTGGGGAATGACAGAAAACCACTGTTTGTGAAAACCACAGTTTGAGAACCACTGCTCTAACCACTCTGTTCCTCTATAACAGGGGTGTCAAACGGACTTGGGGCCAGATGCAGCCATAGCCTACTCATGATGTGGCCCCTCGATAAAAATGAGTTTGACACCCATGTTCTATAAGGAACGTTGTCCAACGCGACCACCTGTACGAATTTCTCTCTTCTCGGTAAAAGAACCTGCAAGTAGCCAGAGCATCAAGAACTCCCCATTCAAGTTCTTTGAAGAAACCGCTCCTCCGAGACTACCTCTCAAACCTCCAGCCTGAACTGTACTTACAATGCAATGTTGTTTTGAGAAACACTTAGTTGGTTATAAAAATAGACTAGATGACATGCCCCAGGCATTGCCATTTCACATAACCAGTAACGTTAACGTTAGCGAAGTCGACTGAAGGCTTTCACGACGCAACAGGTAGACTACCTCAGTGCTCCACTATTGGGTCTAACCAGGGTGTAACGTTATGCCGGGTTTCCCCGTCACATGTCCGTAAAAGGAGAATCTACTGTAGCTTATCTAAAAGCAAGACAATGCTTACTTTCCAATGCACCATGGTGTCCGTCTTCAAACTGTGAGCCATAATCTGTGCCCTCGTGAATGCTTCCCGTCAAAAGAGAATCGGTCTCCATGATCCGTCTTCAAGTAGCCTATGTCTTCTCGTCTTAAGACCAGGAAATAAAAGATTGTCAGATTACAATTAGCCTGTACGCTCTGACTAATGAAATCAGAATTTGTTTTTTACCTAGGTTGTTTGTTAAACGCGACATCTGACAGCTTGTGACGAAATGGCTGGTCTTCCGCAACTGCCCAAAGTTATTTGAGGAACCACCGTCAGTGAAAAGTTAGCAGCTCCTCCCTCTTGTCTGTAGGACACCTTGATACAGTCTCAGGGCCGTTTCAAGGTACTTAAGGGGCCCCAAGCAAATAGTGCATGGGAGTCCTTCACCTCCCATCAACACCTACATAAACCACTTTGTTATAATCTTCAAACAACTTTCATTAATATCATTATTTGTGTTGACATTGCAACTGTCTAACTCTCTCATATTTTATTGAAAAACACTACCAACTAAACTACTGAAATAATTAAACAGTCATTCTCGGGGACCCCTTTCAGCCTGGGGCCCCAGGCAAGTGCCTGGTTTGCCTGTCCTGTTGCGACAGCCCTGTACAGTCTCATAATGGGCCCTTTTTAGTAGGGTGCCATCTCAGAGATTTCTAATTGATGAAGATCATGTTCTTTTCAAAAATTCATGGAGGCCTATTGACTAATGTGAATATTTTAACTATAATTTTTAAAAATTAAATAAGAAACTCTGGCATGGATCTGGCCCATATAGACCTACACCATGCAGTCCGCGCAAGGTCCGAGTTGCTGACCCGGACCAGCATCTAAACGCACATCGGGCCATAAGTAGCCAAAACGGATTTGCGGCACAAACGGGCCAGTGCTGGTCCAGCTGTGGTAAATCATCTTCTTCGTCCGCTATACGCTGGTCCAGCTCAATTTTAAACTTATTTCGTTTTTCGTATGATCTTATGTTTGCGTAACGTAGTCTATCTGTTTCCCTGATGTCAGCAGTTCTAACTAGCCTGGTAAGCCACCTCTTATGAAAAAGATTTATATAAAACTTACAAGAAGACTTGTAGAAAAAAGATGTATAAAAACCTTTACTGCAAGCAACATAGGCTATGCTACAACTATCCAAATCTTATGGCACATAGGCCACTACAAAAGTGGCCCCTTCTCATTTTCCATATGAATGGAGTGCACAATATGAATTGAATAACTAAATTATGGTTGGCCTAAGCTCAATGGTGTTTTTTGCCCCCAATGACATCTTCCAGGCAGCACAGCCTAAAAGGCACTACCCTTACCCTATTCCTAACCCTAACCCCCTCAAACCTCATCCTAACCCTAAACTGAGTGGAGTAGTGCCTTGAAGGCGGCGCTGCCTGGAAGGCACCATTGAGGGCAAAAAATACCAAAAACCTTGGCCTAACATAGGCTGTGGCTACTTTCAGCCCATGAGATAATGTTTAGAATAGTTTTACATAGCCTAAGGTTTTTCTGTTTCTCCCTATGAGAAAAACACCATAACATAGGTTATATAAAAACTGCCATTTAGGCCTTAAGATAAGGTGACCGTGACCACCGATTTTTGGGGACAGACCCCGATTTTCATGGCCTGTCCCTGCCTGAACCTGTCCCCGAAAATGTCCCAGGTTTGGCCGAGTACCGACTCCTCCCGTCCGGGTGGCACAGCTGGTCCCGGAAAAATACAGAACACCCACCCATTTAGTTGCAGTAGATGTAACGGAGGCCAGCTAGCTTGGCGGTAGTACGTGTAAATCCTCATCACCCAATTCCATGGGCGCTTCTAACACGCTGAGTTAGAAGCTCGGGCTTTTAGCTCAGTTGGTTAGAGTGTTCCACTCCCACGCCGGGAGTTTATAGCTTGCGGGGTGGCGAGTTCGAGACCCGTGTGTGGTGCGGACCGCCACCGGTTACATAGAGTTGCAGTTTTAATCCATGTCTTGTAGAGTTGCCAACTGTCACATTTTTGATTGGATCTTCCTTCTTTTAGGTTGTCTGATGAGGGAAACTTACACTCTGTCCCTCGATATAAACATTTTTAAATGACAATTTTCTCCTCGCCAATCCATTTTGCGCTGGACGGAACCAAACCAGAGTTAAATTGGCTTTAATGGTTTTACAAACTTTTTTACTGTGAGTTTTTACTGTGTCTAGCATTATTCCCAGGTATTTCATCTCTGTTACTTATTCAATAAAATCATCTTTAATGTATACATTTAAAGATGTGGTTGTAGCCTTTGGTAGATACAGTATGATATGATCAGGTATGTTTAAAACAAAAACATCTTTGAGACTGTCTGACTTTTATTTTAAGTTCATCATTCTGTCGTCCACATTTGTGAAATGTGAGGTATGAATGTTGTGTACTGATGTGTACAATCATGAATGCTTTGTGAGCAATTCATGGCAGCTGCTATGAATGTGTTATACATTCACCCGTCAAATAAAGAGCTACCTGTTATTTTAATTGTTTCCTATCCTCATTGCATGTAAATGTTTGTCTTCCTCGATGTAAAGCATAGGCACACCATCAGGCACATGCTGCAGCTCCTTGACATATTAGCAAAATGAAAGTGACTCAAGCTACAACTAGTACTTGTGAAACAGCTCAGTGAATTGCCTTGTGGTTAACACTGATGCTAGAGGGAGAAATGTTAACGGATTTTAACACCAAGTCAGACAAAGAAAAACTGTCAAGATGGCTGTTGATGCAACCCTCAAAGTGTGAACCCACTACTAGCTTTTACCCCGTATCAGCATTTAAGTTTACTTCAGTTAACCATAGATACCATGATCAACTAGGTTATACAATTATGTGAAAACTGTGCATTTAGGCTACTATAAAACAGAATCTCTCTCAGGTGACATTCTACCACCACATCCAGTTTGTCATTCTACCACTTATACCTTTCCACATACAGCTTTTTATGCAATCACACAGAATATCCACCACACCATAAAGAAACAAGCAGGCACTGGAAACACAAACGTCCACCTGATTCTGGTTTAACTGCTCTGTAGTCACTAGTGTTTTTTCTTGGTTATTGGAGAAAGAGCTACTGCAAACACATACGTGCACACAGGGTTCACACTTACCGTTAGATTCACACCCAAACCTAGATGATGTTTTTCTGTTTTTTTAAGGGGAAGGAACTGTAAAATCCAACAGCCTGATTCTAAGGCTGTATTTACACCTCAGATTGGATATACCCAATTACGATTTCATGATCATGTTTACAAACCCATTGAAAAACTTAAAAACCTTACTGCCAGTTTGACCTGGCCGACATTTGACCAAACGATTGGGCTACCAAACTAACATATCAGTAACAGACATTTAGGTACGTGGTAAAAACAGTTCACTAGAAAGCGCTCAGAGCGCGCACATCTCTGGACAATGTAGTCACAGAATGTATCTGATCACCATTGGAGCAGTTTCTTATCCCATACACGTGTCCATTTCATCAAATCCGTGCAGTAGTATTCGAGTCATGTTGTACACAGACAGACACTCAGACAGATACACACACGCTGGTAAAAACATAGACTTCTTGCGGAGTAATGACGACCAGCAGAGACGTGCTTACAAGCATAATATTTTATATTTATTAAAGTGCAACCAGAAATTGCATCAAGTAAACTACTTGGAAGGAAAGACTAATAAATATATCAAGCTTTATTATGAGATTATCAAATTTAATATCAATCATGCAAATCAATAAAAATGCCTGACTTGTAGTACAACCTACCAGCAGGAGGTGTCTGCACCAGCCTAGCGCCAGACATTGACCACAAGTGCACCACTGCAAGCGTACATCCTAGTGAAGACGGGAAAAAAGGAAGGAGTACCCAGCACCACCTAGCAGAACAGCCAGTCACCCCAGCAGGCCCCATCAGCAGGGTTGATAGTATAACAGACAGTTGTCTTAGCTTGTAAAAGAATAGCACACACTCAAATCAATGATAGTTACTGACTCGGCACTCCAGAGTAGATAACCCCTGCCCCATGCAAAGACAACGGAAAGAATTCACACACAGAAATGAAACTAGCAAACACTGGACAATAGCAAGAAAACAAATAAATAACCAGACAAGTAAGAAAGCAAGCAAACAAGCAAAACAGAAGCAACAAGCAAGCAAAACAAACAAACGAGCAAAAAAAATAAACAGACAAACGAAAAGCAAACAAACTAGCAAGCAAAAACAAACAAACGAGCAAAGTAAAATAAGAAAGAAAAATGACAGCTGTTATCAAAGCCCAGACAAAAACCTAGGCACTTAACAGCTAAACATTAGAGACAGAGCACAACTCAAACCCAGGAAAGCAAAAGAAGCAGACAGATAAAGATAAAAAACAACTTTTTGAGGCACTCCTTACTAAAATGAAAAAGCCTTTATTAAATTCTGGCTACATGCCTAGGCATTCGACACATTAGCTGCGTTCGGAAAGTCATACTACATGCTATATACTGCATACTGCTCCAGTATATACTGTGTACTGGATGCTACACCGACCATAATATACAGTGTAGTAAGCCAAAAGTGATATTTTTCTTGTAATATACTACACAACCATGTGACCAATAAAGACCTATCAGCTTTAAACTCACGTTAGAAGCTTGCTTCCCGCGCTAGCTCGCTTCCCTTTTAACCACTTTGTTAGACATTTGTAGTCATAAACCATACAGAGATGTGTTGTTATGTGTCTGATGATATTACATAGCTTGTAGGGTGACATTTGGTGCATGTTTAGATGCTGAAAACAGTTTTGAAAACTTGCCCCATTGGGTTAACTGTCAGGGCTTATTCTCTGTCCAGGAAAACCTATATGGTTGGACCAAAATGTCTTGTGTCTTCAGTATTGGCTAATCTCATGTAGCTTGAGCAATAGAGCTCTTGTTGAAATTTGACAGGAATTCCCCTTTAATGTCAGCAAAGCTTGTCTGAAACGGCCGGGGCGTTACAAAGCCCAAAAGCCATGATTTTATACTGGAGAAAAGAATCCGGCGTAACGAAGGCTGAGATCTCAGAAGCCTGCGGTGTTTACAGGATCTGCCAGTATCCCTTTAATAAATCCAGTTTTGTCCCACCTGGTCAATACAATCCTCCATTCTAGGAAAAGTGAAACAATCTGGTTTGGTTATGGCATTTATTTTCCGATGATCTGTAAAAACTAACACTCTGATCAGATTTCGGGACCAATACACAAGGGGAGCTCCAGGGACTATGGCTTGGCATGGCCAAGTCCTGTTCAAGCAAATACTGGACCTCTGTGCATCAGCGCTGTCATGGACATGGCCGTAGCCAGCATTTTGAAATGACCGAGGTCCTACATGCGTGCAAAGCGTGCCGAAAATTTTTCAACAAGAGATTTACTTAAATAGTGTTTGAACTAATGTTTGAACTTCCCCTGCTTATACTGACTTTGCTAAACTCACTTATTGCATTAGATACACTATTATATGCATAGCTGCCACAGTAAAGGGAAAGGTCTGAGACACTCCAAACCCCCTCTCCCTTTGCATTCTCCCACCAGTTATGTGAGATTTTAGCACCACCTAAAATGAGGGTGCTCCATTTCTGAAATTGGGTGATAGAAAACTTCAAAGTGATCTCACAGCAATATGTGAAATGAACACAGTTCTTGGGGATGCAATGGTGGGAGCACATCATGATAGACTTTTTTTCTGATGGAAACACGGAAATTACACCCACTGAAAGTCAATGAGACACAGCTCCTCCTTCCTTCCTAATAGGCTACATAACTGAGCAATGCTGAATATGCAGCTGTATCTTAGCACAGAATTCTTTAGGCTACTTATGATTTTGTAATCAAGAAAAGAGAAGAAAAACACGCACAACCGTCTAAAAAAGTTTCTGGGTGCAAGACCAGAAAAGTTACATGAAAAATTGAAAATAAGATCTGCACACCAAGCTCCCGTTATTCTTGATTTATTGTGACGTTTCGGGCAACCCGCCCTTCATCAGACATTACAAACATATAAAAAACCCCAGTTTAAATAGCCTACCCATGATCCCACAGGTGGTTCAACCCCCAACCAGGAGATCCCCATTAGTGCTGATCTCCTGGTAAAAGTGACGTGTGCAAAATGCATAGCGCATGTATCATATTTACAATATATACAGAAATATACAAACAATGTTTCAGAGAGAAAGTACAAGGAATCATGACAGCATCTCACCCAGATACATACAGATATACAGCTAAATCCAAAATCAAAGTCAGCCAATCACTGCTCTAATGGAAGAACAGATCATACACATCACCCAGATCCATGCAGCTACACTATATACAGATAAATCCAAAGTCAAAGTCAGCCAATCATTGCTCTAATGGAAGAACAGATCATACACATCACCCAGATACATACAGATAAATCCAAAGTCAAAGGTACATACAGATAAATTTATTTTGGATTTTGGATTTTGGATTTATCTGTATGTATCTGGGTGACATGTATGATCTGTTCTTCCATTAGAGCAATGATTGGCTGACTTTGACTTTGGATTTATCTGTATGTATCTGGGTGATGTGTATGATCTGTTCTTCCATTAGAGCAATGATTGGCTGACTTTGATTTTGGATTTAGCTGTATATCTGTATGTATCTGGGTGAGATGCTGTCATGATTCCTTGTACTTTCTCTCTTATTTGTTCTGCAATTCATTGTTAACAAACCACCATAGCCTACTGTAGTGGCCCGCAAGTTGGTGGTAAAGGTTATGTCCAAACTCAAAACCTCTCTCGTCCTCCAATTAAAATATCTCTCTATTTGTTAATTATGGGATGGGCTACAACATTAAACGGAGTAACAGATTGGTTGCACTGGCAGCGCAATACCACACAAGCTGGGAATATTACAGTGCTTTAGCCTATGGAAAGAAATACTATTAGCTACTAGGTAATAAAGTTGCCGAAAATAGCCTAACTGGCTAGACTACGTTTACAGGAAATTCCATATCATTTGAATTGGGCCCAGTGTTGGGAGTAACGAGTTACAAAAGTAACTAATTACAGCAATGCATTGGTTTTTGTGGTAACTTGGTAATGTAAGGCATTACAGAAACAAAATTGGTAATATTTTACTCGGTACAATTGTGAGTAACTCAAGTTACAATGCATTTCTAACTTGGAATGAAGTGGCGTTTTTTCCCTCATACAAATTCGGCAAAAATCACTGAGAGGTCAGCAAGGGCAAAACGTCTGCTGTGCCGGAATTAATGTAGAACTTTACAGTCTCCGCTTGTCATTCTCAACATTCATAACGAATTAGTGAAAGTCATAGTCTACCGTGGGACCCAAAGAGTAACTTTTAAATGTAATGCAATAGTAATGTAACGCCTTACATTTTCAAAACAGTAATGTTGTAATGTAAGGGATTCCTTTAAAATGTCAGTAACAAGTAATAAATAACGCATTACAGTTTTGCAGTAACTTGCCCAACGCTGAATGGGCCCGACACCATGGTCCTCAATTTTTTCTGATTTTTGGTGCAAATATTCGTCCATGTCTTATTACAATAAAACAAAAATGTCCGCTTGGCATCTTGTTTAGTTTCTGAGATACGGCTCTTCAAACATGGATAGATGCAACCTTTAAAAAAAGCTGAGAATTGCAGTTTTTCTGGAGCACCACCTTGTTTTAAACCCCTCTGCTCTCTTAATGCAACAACATCCAAATTTGAACAGTGGGTTAGTACCTTGTATAGTTGTCTAATATCATATTGAAATTACATTCCCCTCACCATTGAAAACTTATTCATCAAGACAAACTCAGATTATTTTTTTGAAGCAGCAAAAAAAAGTCAGTTTTTGTTCTCATATAATCAGGAATGCGGAAAACACATTCTCAGAACTCTACGTATATGTAGTACAGGAGAGAACACATTGTAAAAAATCTGAGATGTTTCTTTTTTTTATTTTCAATCTATGAGTCCTCAAAGTTTTCATGAAAATGGCAATTTTGTAGGTTGTTTTCAAGGGTAAGAGGAAATGCAAACCATACTTCTCTCCTTTCTTGCATTATGTCACTTTGTAGACTATGTAGATCAAACTTAGCTGTAGTAGATCAAGCTCTTAATGTCCCCTCAGAACCTGTCTGAAGTTAGAAAAAATGAAAAACTGTCCTAGCTGAAGGGAGTTGTTGGTTTGATTTATGAACCTCTTGGTTGTAACTATTAGATTGTAAGCAATATTTTTCTGTTTGAGGTATTAAAGTGCCATCCCGTAAACAGGCTAAAAGTATTATCTAAATTTTCCTTGTTAGTGGTCCCTTATAGGCTAGGCAGGATTTTGGAAAATGTGCTTATTTATAGTCCTGAAGGCATTAATTTTTGGCATACATCATTTTTAGGGTTTTGAAGGGTGCTGAATTCAAATCTTCTGTATGCCAGGCTCAAAAATTACCCAGAATGCCTCAAAATGGAAAAATCCAACATGGCCGCCACCGCCAGGTCAAAAAAAAAAAAAAAAACAGAAAAGAATCAGATGTAAGACCAAGACTCTGAAGAAAATGCTTGAAATTAATGTACATGGTTAAAATTATTGTCTCGAATAATTAATATTCATGATAAAAAGAGGACCATGAAACAGTTTGATGCCATTCTGAAT
Organism: Sardinella longiceps; assembly: GCA_027497455.2. Lineage (NCBI taxonomy): Eukaryota > Metazoa > Chordata > Actinopteri > Clupeiformes > Clupeidae > Sardinella > Sardinella longiceps. The sequence continues at coordinate 74,483 of JAODXP020008214.1, read as the reverse complement.
AATTTACTTGAAACATGGTAAGGAACAAGGTTGATTGACATATTTTAACTATTCATTAACTGATCTTTCTTACTAGTAACAGTAATCATAATTTATTTATGTATTTATTTATTTATTTAATTATAATAGCTACTAACTAATGATATTTTACCTATTTCACTTATCAACAATTCAATTAATTAAAGTTCCTGGTGTGAAGAGGTAGGCTACACACACTTTGATTTTCAATCCTCCTCCTCCTCCAGTGTTCTGACAGGAGTTGCCTGGTCTTCTACAGCTGCATGACTCCATGCATAACATTCCACTTTTCCTACAATTGCAGCGTTGGCTTAGACATCCCTTGACACAACCACAGGAGGTGATCTCTTTGCAGGCTTTAGGAATAGGTGGCAGAGATAGTAGCTGTGGTACTAACTGATCATCTATGTTGATCCATCCCATTTCAGTCACTGGAGGGAGATCAGGGCTTGACACGTCAGCTTGATTCCAGACCATGGCTTGGTATTAAGCACGCATGACATGACATTTTGCTGCATCAGAGGTGGGTGGTAGTCTCTTGTGAATGACCAGTGCAGAACAACTTGACTCTGGCTTTATCACAAGCGTCAAACTAAGGCACACCATAGATCTTACAAATTAATGCCTCAGTCGACCTCAGTATGTCTTCTGTTATAGGGCCCTTCCCAAGGCCAAGAAGATCAGCATGATGATTCAGGAACACATGCCAGGCTGTTTTTTTGCTGTGACCACTAAACTGAGACACACTATCACAACCAGTGACAGCATGGAAAGCAAGTAAAGTTTCTAACTGATCAGGAGACAGCAACTTGTGAACCTCATGCACTGGCAAGTACTTTGGAGCCTTTGAGGTGGCAGCCTTCATGCACAAATATTTACATTTCATTTTATCAAAGTGTGCCAGAAGCAGAAGGAACACATCTGTATCTCGTGCCAACACAACGATTGTTTTCATGTGAGCATGTATGCAGTGTAAAATCAAGCGCGTGCCAGCTTCTTCATGGGCAGCCTGTAGAGAGGTGATTGTGAGCATGGGATCTGATGACTTAATGGTGGGGGTGTGGGGTTGTTGTTAGAAGTAAACAGGCTAAAAGTATTACAGTGGAATCCGTTTATAGTGGTCACGGATATAGTAATCAGCCGCTTATATAGATCAAAAGGCTTGGGACGGAATCATTTCTATACAAATGCTGTTTAAATAATCTTGACTTATAGTAATCAAGAAATCCGCTTATAATGTTCATTTTTTGCCATTTTATTAATGTAAACATGTGCAAAAATAAGTTTAAAATTACAAATTACGGCTTTGTTCGCCTGCTCTGCCGCAGGAGAAAAGAAGGAACTTTTTGTCATCGGAAAAAGTCAGAACCCCCGCTGCTTCAAACACGTACGCACACTGCCTGTTCGTTACCCAGCCAATGCTAATGCTTGGATGACCGGGGCTCTCTTTGTGGAGTGGTTAAAGGACTGGGATCGCAAACTGGGCCAAGAGAGGAAGCGTATTCTGCTGCTTTTGGACAACTGCTCCGCCCATAACATGAACAACTCAACACTCGCAGTTGTCGTCTATGTTGTTGTTGTTGTTCAATGAAAACAGCTTGTTTCAAAATCTATTTTCAGACATGTTTTTTAAAAAAAGCCGACGCACAGAATAAGTTACTGTACATAGGCCTACTGTAGGCTATTTGAGTTATGCCCGCGCACTGCGCAACACTGTGATGTGGTTATGCATTTGTTTCAAACTTTATTTTCAGTCTTGTTAAAAAAAAGCACTGGCTGCAGAGCTGACACACGGCACATAGCCTATAAGTTACGTACCAGAGTTATGTCTGCGCACAGCGCAGTATGGACTGTTACATGTAGGCCTATAGGCCTATTAAATTTGAATGATACGGTACTGTAATAAAATTCCATAAATGTGGAAGCTACTGTATCTGTTTCATTTCATTGTTCTCATTGAATTCTGCATAAAAATAAGTGAAATAAAGGTAAATTCGGTTTTAGTAATCAACCGCTTATAGTGTTCAAATTGGCCCGGCCCAACGTGACCACTATAAGCGGATTCCACTGTATCTACATTTTCCCTTGTTAGTGGTACTTAGAACATGTAGAAAAATGGGTAGAAATAAAAAAAGACTAAATTCAGACTAGGCTAAATATGTAATATAAGACAGATGGGATACTGAGAGTGTGCTCTGAAAGGTATAACCCCATTCACAATGACCCCCTTGATGTGTCCTTAAATGATGGTAATTTAAATCCAACATCTTCCTTACGATTTGTTTGTTTTGCAATGGATGTGCATCTAATTTAAAGCATTCCATAAGAGTAAACTGAACATTCTATCAAGATTCAAGAATTTTATTTGTCACATGCATAATTGTTCAATTGTACAAAGAGCAGTGAAATGTAGAATTGAAATGCATTGAATTTATCCCTTTTTCTGTCTTGAAAAAAATTGGTATAATAACATTTAAAACACATTTAAATTCACTTTCTTTCACAAGACCTAAGGGGAAGTCCCGAATAGATCAAAGCTTTTAGAATATCCATGCACATTCAAGCATGTAAAACCACTTTTATTTCTTTAGGTCATTTCCGGGCCAATTTGTCGGCTTAAGGTGTGCATTATTTGAAAGAAAGTGAATTTAGATGTGTTTCAGAGAGAGTTGAAGCGGAATTGAAGCTCAGTATTTCATGATCTTGTCCATCATTGTAATTCTACCGTTCGCCGCTAGAGGGCGCTTCGGACTGTATTATGTCAGAGCCATACGGCTCTGTATTATGTCTGTCGTTCTTCCCTCATGCAGAGCACAAGCGTCAGCTATGCGATGCCCTTATGCTTTTAGTAAAATTACAACGATTCAGGCATGAAACTGGGGTTGCAGATTCAAATGAACAGCTAGCATGTGGTTTGTCCTGTTAGTGCAGACGAGCTTTGTGTCTGCTTCTTATTGCAACATCTTGTCTCTGTTGCAACTTTGTAGCCTACTCACCAAAACCATTACAACAACAAAAAACATCTCTGTTAGCCTATAACACCAAAAAGATTTTCGTCATGTAAAGTTGCTTAATAGGACTACTTATTTTCACTGATAAAATGCATTTCTCTCCAGGACTGATTTCCATGGATTTCCGCTGGCAGCCTTCTTGTATAGGAAGATTTAAAGTGACAGACACCTCATTACACCCAGTCATGCAAACAGCAAATTACACCTACAATTCAATAACATCGGTGAACCTTTCCCCCCCAAATTTTCTAGGCTATACACGGGGAGCTATTTGTTACAAAATGCGCAAATTGCGTGCTCTTTGGAAGTCCTCAATCTGAATATTGATGTAACTCACCTCATGGGGCGGGGATGGCTCTAGAATATCACCAACCAATCGATGGCCTAAGCGACAGTTATGTAGGTGCTTCACTTGAATGTGACTGGTTCGTATGTCTTTCACGAGTGGGTGGGACTCCATCAGAGAAATGTGGGTTGCCTACAAAATAACACATCTGTCTAGCGGGGACGTGCCGTGCAAACATTCAAGTGTGAGTATAAGCAAAATATTAATGTTTCTGCAAATCGTTAATAGGCTATTATCAAGACACCCAGAGATGTTGCGACAAGCATAGCTTGATAGGCTGTTGGCAATTTGCATAACGCTTCGATATTATTAATTCAGTGGTAGTGGTTGTCGTAACATCACTCTATCTATGTCTGTCTTTGTAACGTTAGCAGCAAAACTAAAACTTGTATCTGTATCTTGAGGCTATTGTCCTATTTGAATCACAATTTGAAATTTCACCGTGACAGTCAGAAGTGTTAGGTATTCCACACAACAATGCCTACTTGTAGGCAAAAATGTTTTAAAACATTCAAGATTGTAACACATCAAGATTGAATTGTAAACCCAACAATTGACTGTGGCTTCATTTTATTTCTTCTCAGGACTAGCCTAATAGCCTACTTTAGCTGACAATGCCTACTTGTAGGCTAAAATGTTTTAAAAGGAAAACAGATCAAAATTGAATTGTAAACCCAACAACTGATTGTGGCTTCATTTTATTTCGTCTCAGGACTAGCCTAATAGCCTACTTTAGCTGAAAGTTGAATTGCTGGCTAATTATCATTTTACAAAGTTTTGCAACCGTTCTGGATAGCGGTATTGTAAACATGACCCTGTTCTGGAAATGCCTGAAAAAAACACTGTGTGAAAGTTCCAACACAAGTTCTAATAAGCTAGTCGACCTACTTCCGGGTCAAAATTCTATGCAAGGCGAAGGTTTGGAGATCTGAGCAGAAAAAAGAGCATGGCCATGTCTATTATAGATAGGCCTATGGCATTGTAGTGATCTCTCGTTATGGCCTGATTTCCAGTTTTCCAAGGTGTAGGCTAGGCCTATTTGATACCCACAAATTTACAAATATTTACAAATGCTGAGATTCAGTCTGTTACAGTGTAGTCTGTCCCTGTGCTCTAGTTGTTCGTTTTTATGGGGATTATGCAAACAGTTATGTAATATTTTTTTTTTTCAACCGTAGAGACCACACAATCAATCAAGGAGCCAAGGAAAAGAAACATACAGTACCGGTAAGTCAGGGGAGATGATGGTGACTGCAGTAGCCTAGGTGCAGGTGGGTGTGGGTATTGATTTTGTCAATATCAATGCAATTGTTGATTCTGCCTATCTGAGCATCATTTTTTGTCAGATTATTATTATTATTATTATTATTTTTTGCATATTATCAATTCTAATGTAAAAAGGAGAGTCTAAATATGAATATATAGAGAGATTTCAGAAAGATCCAGTGATTTTAACACTTTCAAAACATTTGTTCAATGTCCCCTGTTGTGGACATTGGGACTTACTATTCCCCGTTTTTTAACTTACTTCAACGTTTCAGATGCCAAAGGGCTGACTGAGACAACAAGGTATTTTCTTCTAATTTGTAATTAGTAAGTGTATTAATACTCAGGGCCCTATTTTGACGACGCAAAGTCAAATGTTGTTTGACAGATGGCGCATATGGTTTTGGGGGCGTGCCGACGGCATTTTGCTATTTTCACAGCGCAGAAAATGAACTTCGCGCCGGCGCTAAGTTCAAAAAGGTTGGACTTAGGATGCCTAATCATGGGTGTGTTATGGGTGTAACACAGACATAACCAATGACAGATGAATCTCTCATTGCCTTTAAGAAGGAAGAGTGCCAAGCGCCTGGTGAATTGCTATCACACCAGCTTATCTCTTCCTTGTGCATTTAAAGAAAATAAAATATTTAATAGCTAACAAGCTCACACGTCAGGTGTAGTAATAGTCAGAGCCGTAATGGCTCTGATAATATTAAATTGATGTCGAGGACCTTATTACCTATTGCGTTGTGCGCCCATAAAATACCATTTCAGTGTAACAGGATGGAGTAGGGAAATGTCAAAGGGCCGATCCCTGTAGCCTGACTACGCCACCCTGAGGCCTAATGCCTCAGGGAACCTTTAGGAGGTTTGTCACACCTAGTAACAAGGCCAAACTTCACAGGTTCAAATACACAAAGGAGACATGAATTCCAAATAAAAGATATAGATTTATTAACAAAAGACCACGGGGCAAGACAAGACAATAGGGCGGTGGAGTTCTGAGGGTGTGCTATGTGGGAGAACATTTTATAATTCACACTAATTGCATGCATATATTGTGAACAATTCACACAAGGCCACACCAGGCTATAAGCAATACATAGGAAAAACCACACGTGTTACACACTAGTTTCCCCTCAGATCCACCCCCTAAACTAAAAGACTAAAATAAGTTAACAAACAAAAAGGACAAGACATAAGACAAAAAAACAAACATCAAACTCCAAAGAAACAAACCAGACAAGACAGCAGCTCAAGTCATATAACTGTGGTAGTAGGCAGGGTCACACTACCTGAGAGACAAGAAACACAATTTAAACACAAGATAACAGAACACCACAGAGTAAGAAACATGTTGTACACTAAGGCATATCTGCATCATGGGCAAGGGAAACATGAAGGAGCAAAAGCTCCGGTACGTAGGCCTGGGTCCTACCAAGAGTGCTACAATGCTACCAGCAATCCAACTCAGACAATCAGGCAGCCAGATTGAGTGACTGACTGGCAGACTAACTGGCTAACGAGGGGGAGGAGCTAGTGGAAAGAGCAGGCAGAGAAGGTCTACTTGCTGCATCAGGAATGCGTGACTGACGAATGACCAGGTTTTTCTCAGTCAGTGGCGGATCCTTTTTTGCGTCTGTATAATAGCATCTGTTGCGCTATGCGTTCTAGCCACACCTTTGACACGCCTTCGAGGACGCAAAGTAATTTGCTAAGTAGACAACGCAAATTACTTGACAGAAAAACGAACCATGCGCTCGCACAAAAGCTTGCGCCAGTCGCGAACGCATGGTGTGCCGCCTGTATGATAGGGCCCTAAGAATATTCATAAAAAATCCCCCTAGTGTACTTCTACTTATGGTGCTGTACTTCTCTCTGGGATCTGTGGCCCAAAGGTCAGGGATCAAATGATGAGTGTCTTTAACATGATGTACAATTTGATCAGCTTTCTAATGACCTCATGGTAGCCCTCAAAATTCTTTACCACATATGTAGTGAAGGGAGAGTGTTGTCACCCCTCCAAACCCTAAAACCTAGGTCTACAGTAGGCGGTTTTACATGGACACTTTTAATCTGATTAAAAAGATTCCATGTGCATTCTATAGAACAGTGTCCAAGGAGATGCATTCATAAATGCCCGAAATGCTGAAATGGAATATTGGGATAAATAATCAGATTAAAAGTGTCCATGTAAACGGGTCTACAGTGTGCCCTATCTGTACACTGGCTGAAATGCCAGTGACCCAAAGCTCATTATTCAGCCATTATGACCACACCTCACCAAAGTTCCATGGGATTTTTATGACTACTGAGAATCAGGACCTCGGTTTAACGTCTCATCCGAAAGACGGCCTGTTACACCCCATTATGTAATAACAGCCCAATATGTTATATATATAGGCTGACAAAATTTTATAAATTTTCACATCATGTAATAATTTTCGCATTTTTGCAATAAACCGCTTGAACACAATATATAACATATTTTGTCACATTTTGTAATACCATTATTACACATTGCGGAGGCTATTACTAAATGTTGGAGCTGATTTTTTGGGGGGTGGAAATGTAATAACATGGTGCATTAAGTAATAACCAGAAAAAATGGGGATCTTTTTTCAGCACTGTGATCTAACAGGGACATTAAGCACAACATATCCTCAGTAATGACAAAAGCCTTGTATAGCATACAGCCTGAATTACTTTTGTACAGGAGCATCTTTGTTTTTATGATGTAATGTTTAGACCTTCAGATGGGGCAGAGCCAGGGAAAGGGACCCTGAGCCTTTCCTAGCCTTGTCTTTATGAATAGCTCTGTCCTTGCTGATAAGGGAAAGTGGGTGACTTGACTCAAATGGTGTTCCATTCACCTTGATAGGTGCTGTGGGGGTGGAGTTTATATGCAAGTTACTTAAGTTTTGGAAGTGTTGATAATAAGACTGACGTATCGGCATATTTGTTAAGCTTGCCAGTTTTTGAGTTGTTTATTGAAAAGAGTAAGTAAGTAAGTAAAATTTATTTCTAAAGCACATTTAAACACAGTTTACACTGACCAAAGTGCTGTACATAAGTAAAAATAGTAAATAGGCAGGAAATAAACATAAAAAAGAAAACTGATTACAACATCAAAAGAGATCAAGGTCATCTGCAAAGTCAAGGTCTTCCAGCTGGGAGGACAGAGTCCATTGGAGGCCTCTGTGCTTGTCTCCTGTTGTGTTGGTTGTGATCCAGTCTATTGCAGGTAGGAAGAGGATGGGTGAGATGGCAATATCTGATATCACCAAGTAATTAAGAGTCCAGGATCAATGTCAAACTTGTTTGCCCTGGATCAATGTACTCTAACCCTAACCCTAACCATAACCTTACTCCTAACCCTAATCCATTGATCCAGGGCAACAAGTTTGACATTGATCCTGGACTCTTAATTACTTGGTGATATCAGATCTTGCCATCTCACCCATCCTCTTCCTACCTGCAATAGACTGGATCACAACCAACACAACAACAGACAAGCACAGAGGCCTCCAATGGACTCTGTCCTCCCAGCTGGACTTAATTACTTGGTGATATCAGATCTTCCAGGTGAGATGTTGCACCCCTTCCTTACCCCGGACTGCACAGAAAGTGGGAGTGTTGCCCGTTCTGTGTGTCCATTCTAAGCACTGCTCTAGGACATTTCACAGTGCAAAGACCTGGTCAATACAGCCTCTACCTCTCCTGAAGCCTGCTTGAGACATTAAACTATTAGAGATTAATGTGCGTCTTTATGGTTATCCGGGCTTGTGTAAACAGGGTCTATAAATTCAGGTACTGTGGGAGGCACGTGGGTGGAAATCGAACAAAACAAGCTGAGTAGGGCTGAATCGTTATATGGAAAAGCAGTCATTTTCACTTGTCTTTTAATTCAGCTTATTATTTATTTATTTATTTATTGATCTAAATTCAGAGGGATGACCGCTGATACACATGAACATTCCTCTGGAATGGCAAATGGCAAAAAAGTGGAACCTGGCCAGTGGGGACGGGCATGGTAAGTCTGAGGTGTTTTTTTTTTTTTTTAAACTATTTTTCTCATGTACAGTATCATGAGGTTATACATTGAATACATAAAGAAAATCAATGTATTTCTGACTGACATACTACTTTGACCAGATCATTACCCATTAAGCCAAAAAGTCCACAGATAAAGCATTTGAAGCAAATTAATGAAGTTATATGTATTTAAGTGGAAGAGGAGATAAAATATTAAATGTCCCTGTGTGCCATAGTACCAGCAGACTGAATATTTTTCAGAATGTTCCTATATTTCTTATAGGTTGTTTAGGGGTCAGTGACGTAACGCAATTTTTTGTTGGCACTTAGTTGAAATGCATTTCAAATCTTTAAACAGCTGTTTGTCAAAACATGTATGAGATTGTAGCTTCATTAAATGGAACACCTATGACATATAGTTTTATTTGGCTTTGTTCTCTTCTTAGCATGCACACACCATTTAAAGAACCGCATAGTGGTATTTGAAGTGATAAGGGTAATATTTCTATGTAATATTTCTACTATGGTCATGTTTATAATTGTCACATCATATTCTCCTTCATCTTCCACAGGCAAGTAGACTGGTTTTCCCTCACTGCTGTGATCCTGCTACTGTGTTTTGCGCCCGGCATTGTTTTCTTCTTCGTCTTGGCCTGTGATCAATACCAGTGTTCCATCAGCCATTTCCTGATTGACCTTTACAGTGGTGAATCAACTCTGTTCTCTGTCTGGGACCAAACACCCTCTTTTACATGGACAGCAGCAAAAATATATTCCATTTGGGTGATTTTCCAGGTACTTATTAGAGTGCATGAAAATGCTCTCTCTTCTTCTTCTTCTTCCACAAACTTTATTCAGCTTAAACCGCTTGACGTAGAAACTTCATTCAAACTTGCGAAGGTCATACTTTTGAGGTTATTGCTTTGTAATTGCTTTAATCTTTGTAACTTTTGTACTTTTAAAACTATGACTATTTAAACTTTTCCCCATAGACTTATTGTAACACAGAGCTGACCTAGAGTGAGCTAGAGTGGGTGACACCACAATGAGGCCACTAGCTAATCATCTTGGATATGCAAATTTTCACCAGGAGATAACCAGGTGCTAGGTGACCAGCTGTTCCACCTGTCATTTTTTAAACTTTAAAAGGACTACATACAGCTCCCTTAAGACTACAGATTCTGTTCCTATTTCCTCTACCTTCAACTCTCCCAAAATAAAAAGATTCACTACAATAAGCCATGATGAACTAATTTAAATGTTTAAACTACTCAACTTTTTATCTGTTCAGCCATTTAATCTGTTATCATCAACTATGCATCCAGGCAACTATATCAATCTATAACCTAGAAACAACTTAGCAACCACTTCAAGTACCCTAGTAAAAGCCTAACAACTACCTCCACTGTTGCAAAGTAGCAACCGAAATTACTAACCTAGCATTCACCCTAACAACCAACATACCTACCCTAGCAACAACCTAGCAACTACCTCAAGTACCCTAGCAACAGCCTAGCAACCACTTACACAGCTGCAAACTAGAAACCAACATAGCAACTGACATAACTAACCTAGCAACCACCACACTTACCCTAGCAACAACCTAGCAACCATCTCATGTACCCTAGCAACAGCCTAGCAACCACTTCCACAGTTGCAACTTAGCAACCAGCCCTGGCATCTGACATGCTTAACCTAGCAACCACCATACCTACCCTTGCAACAACCTAGCAATCGACTAACCTAGCAACATAGCAATCGACTAACCTCAAATCACCTCACAATCACTTCAAATATCCTAGCAATGACCTAGCAACCAACCACTCACCGATAAACAGTTTTTTTAGGTTACGTGAAGCTGCTGCTCCTTACATTACATACAAAAGATGGCTTAAAGCCTACTCTAGATGAAATTATTAACCACACACACACACACACACACAAGCTTGTTAGCTTCACCATAGGCTCATGGTAACTTAGGCAATAGTTCAAAGTCAAAATAAAATTAATTAAAAAAAAAAAGAAATTCAAAAAGAAAGTTTTTGGAGAATCCAAATGTACAAATTAATTGATTTTATCACTATTTCATCTATTTCCCTGAAGTGCTTGTGTGTGAATGACTTTGGTTATTGACTTACTTGATTTACTGTTTTCTTCAACAGATAGTGCTCTACATGTGTGTCCCTGACATTGTTCACAACTTTTTGCCGGGGTATGCTGGAGGAGTTCAAGATGGAGCAAGAACGCCTGCAGGTAAGGGAGATATTTGCTACATTGTCATTAGAGTGCATATAATGACAGCTGACCATCCAACCAACCTATCAACCAACCATAGACTGTTGTAATAAGTGTCTGTAGAATGAGCAAGTAACGATTAAAGGAGAAGTTTGGTGTGATAAGGACCCAAAGTATATTGCAAAAATGTTAGAATGTTTGCCGGGTAGCAGAATTTTGATATGTTCATGCAGGCCGGAGAAGACCTCTTGCTAGTTGCAGCTCCCAGGGGCACCCTATAAAGTCTGCAACGTTCGAAAACCCCACGATAAAAAGTTTGACATGTCAGAATTTAGGGGAATTGCAATGATGTATGGAATGTTGACATCAAAGATTCTAAAGCGCAATTGCCTTCAATGACAGTACTAAGTGCCTGACTGCAGCACCACACAGCTTCAAGATTCTGCATAAGTTTATAAAAACGAAAATCAACTAAAACTCTGGCTTTGAAAAGTGCAGGAAACATATATATAATATCATATACATCATTTCCAGGTGGATTTTCAATTTTGACATAAATTGCCATTTTAGCTTCACCAAAAATAAAATAGTTTACATTCATTTTGTCTTCTCTTTTGATATTTAAAACCAAGAATGAAAGTCTCTTGGGAGAACATCTCAAACGAACTTAAACAAACTTTCCAAAACTGCATACAGTGGCCCCAACCTTGTACAGTGCAAAAAAGCATGAAAGATATCTTCCCTCTGAAGACAGAAAGGACAATTTTGGCTAACAGCTGGATCTATGACAAAGACAAAGGCATTCACAGCGACTACCCCTATGAAGGAACCTCCACTGCAAATCCCCCACTCTCTTGGGCAATGGCTTGGAAAGTGCTCTCCACTCCGTTTTCACATCCACACTTAAATTCAAAATAGTGCGACAGGGAGTGTCAACTCTGTTCGTTAAACAATGTTTTTAAATTGAAGGAGACCATGTCTAATGCACAAAGACAATTTATGAAACATCTCAATTGCTGCCTCCCAAATTTCATCAGTAATAGCAAGATGTAATTCATCCTCCCATGCGCGCTTAACATGACTGAGGGTGAAATTAGCTTTAATCATATTGTAAAGCTTAGAGACACCCTGAAAGGGATCAAGACTTAAGAAACTGTAAAATGTCATTAGTTTAGGCAGATCTGTACTTTTGAAATGTGGAAGATAGAGTAGTATATTTAAAATTCACCCTGATACACAGACATAATTATTTAGCCTAGAAATCTATACGTACCCTAGCGGCAGCAAATTAATTTGCTCAGCCTGTACGCCTAGTAGCAAGCCATAGGGAATTTTAATGGATGACGCCATTGGCGACATCTAATCACAACTCTCTATGTGTTTAGGGTGGGCTTCGGCGATGTTGTTCGTTCCTGTGATTGGCCATGGGCTATCCTGTTGCGTCCAGAAGTAGTTTATAGCAGCGTTGTTCAGCCCACGATTGAGTTCGGTTTTTCTCTCGATGCCAGACTATACATTTCAATGATATAGGATGGCCTGCCAGGCTAATACTTATTAGTAATGTGGCTCCAAAATGCCTAGAGTGGATGAGGTACATACTGTAGGGTGCCTACTCAACAAAGAGAAGTAGTACTGATGGTGTGCGATGATGAACTCCATGAGGAAGGAGCAGGACTGTGAATGGACGCACATTGTTTTTTAATTGTACTGTGTTTGGAGCTCTACAAATAAAATTTAATTAAATAGATAATTCCATGATTGTCCCCACAGGCCTAGTGAACAAATATCAAATCAATGGGCTTCAGTGCTGGATCATCACACATGTGCTGTGGGTTGCAAATGCCAGTCACTTCCACTGGTTCTCCCCAACTATAATCATTGACAACTGGATTCCATTGCTATGGTGCACCAACATTCTGGGTTACTTGGTTTCCACCTTTGCATTCATCAAAGCACACCTGTTTCCAACTAATCCAGAGGACTGGTAAGGATTAAACTAGGATGAGAAATATGCGAATTATCTGATTTACTATGCATGATACGCAGATGTCATAAGCAGAAATTAATTCAATCATCTGAGAGAAGTGTGGAAGTGACTTATCACATATTTGGAGATTTTGCCCTGTCTGTTAGTTCAGATAGACAGATCATCACTTTAATAGTAGATTTACCAAGTTCTTAATTGGATTTTCAATTTTCAAATTTCTAAACAGAGTGATGTTGCACACAGACAGACACATGCACACACACACACAGACACACACAGACGCTGGTGAAAATACGATCTCCTTGGTGGCAGTAACAATTATTGTACATGGAAAAATTGCTCTGTGCATTTTGTGCTTATAACTGACTGATGTCAATCTTGTATGCCTATCTTTTCTGCAGCAAATTTTCCGGAAATGTTTTCTATGATTACATGATGGGGATTGAGTTCAACCCTCGAGTAGGGAAGTGGTTTGACTTCAAGCTCTTCTTTAACGGCCGTCCTGGGATAATTGCTTGGACTCTCATCAATCTTTCTTATGCTGCTAAACAACAGGAGTTGTATGGTTATGTCACCAACTCCATGATTCTAGTCAATGTACTCCAGGTAAGTTTTTCCTTGGCAAAATAAAAACCTTACATGTTTCAATGAATAGTAGGGGCAAAGATACAAGTATCTGTTCTAAACAAATAACAAGCATAACCATGGACACAAAGTGCTTTACATGGCAAATCGTAACACAGAGGTAAAACATAACACAATCAACCATTCTTTATTCAGGGGAAGTTTAAGCTATTGTACAGCAATGCCCTGATGGGAAAATAACAATCATAAAATAAGATAAACATGATGTAACAATGAACAAAAAGACGGATGTCACCAAAATAAAATAGACAATATGATTATTATTATTATTATTATTATTATTATTATTATTATTATTATGCATGTTAATATGCGTGTATCTTCCTATTAAAGTGAGTAAGACGCTTTCTGCTTTGTTCCTGTATGACCTTTCTTTGGATAATTACCACTTTTTTGCTATTCTTATTCTAATTATAATAATAATAATAATAATAATAATAATAATGGCTAATATGTGAACCTTAAAATAAAGTGTTACCATTTCAATTACTTTAAGAAAAAAATAAATTCAAACATGTATAAAATAAGGTCATAAAGTCCAATATTGTCGTTCAGTGTGATGGTCTGAACTTCAATATAACCATTTAATTTTTTAATAAATATGTAAAATAACAAACAAAACTACTATTTCACTTTCTTGACATTTTTAATATGTGTAACTATAGTACTGTTGTATTACGGTAAAAGGAGTTTGTGTTACTGTTACTGTCTAATATTTAATACAAATATTTCTGCTCTTTTCCAGGCCATTTATGTGCTGGACTTCTTCTGGAATGAGGCCTGGTATTTGAAGACTATTGACATATGCCATGACCACTTTGGATGGTACCTTGGTTGGGGTGACTGTGTGTGGCTGCCTTACCTGTATACCTTACAGGTTTGAAAGATTTTCTGTTTTTTTTACTGTGGTGGAATTTAAAGATCAACTTCAGACAAATTTCAACCAGAGCTCTATTGCTTAAAGGAGAAATTTGGTGTGATAAGGACTCAAAGTATATTGCAACATCGTTAAAAGTTGGAATGTTTGCCGGGGAGCTGAATTTTGAGATGTTTGTGCATGCTGGAGAAAACCACTTGCTAGTTGTAGCTTCCGGGGGCATCCAGCTCGGGGTAGTTATCTGTACAATTACTAGGCCTAAGTTTTCAATGCCTAGTTTCAATGCCTATAAACAAAGTCTGAGGCTATTTTGAGCATTTCTATGGTTTAAAACAGCAATTTGGCTACTAACACCTAGCTAGATGCCCCTGGAAGCTACAACTAGCAAGTCGATTTCTCCGGCCTACAAGAACGTATCAAAATTCTGCTCCCAGCAAGTGTTCCAACTTTTTATGATGTTTCAATATACTTTGAGTCAGTATCACACCAAATTTCTCCTTTAAGCTACGAGGCTAGCCAGTACTGCAGACGCAAGACATTCTGGTCAAAATTGTCCAGGATTGGTTTCCTCGAACAGTGAATTAGCCCTGACAGTTAATTGATGGGGGCAGAATTTTAAATGGGAAGTTTCCTTATAAGCATGTTTAGCCCCTTTTCTTGAGTGTCTCGGATGAAATAGACGATTGGTCCGGTCTTGGATATTTGGGTCATTTAGAATCCCCTTTTCTGCTTCATTATTGCTACACTAACATTGCTAATCTTCATCACAGACAAATGATGTCATGACCTTAAACCTGACTGGATATTGTATATTTTGTTCTGTCTGTATATTTTGTCTGAATATAACTAACAGTTAACACCATTAACATTCTAATTTTTATTATGAATGCAGAATTCAAATCTCCTTTGCCAGTGTTTATATTCTGCTGCTGTTTCTTCTGCTACGTATGTCTAACCCGTTTGTTTTGAAGGCCAGGTAACCCAAGCCCATAGGCCTACTGTATGTTCACACCAAGAGCTACTAAAGCTGTCAAGCTACGAAAGCTGTCGCTTTGGCATTGTCATTCCATGAACAGCACAGCGGTTCAGGTTTACATCTTTGCCGCTCTTTTCAATGACTTTCAGCGATTTTACTGCTGTAGTTGTTCTTGGTGTGAACATACAGTCCTTGTTCCCATAGACAATTGGGACACCCTTTCAACTTGTGTGAAAATGCAAAAAAACAAGGGAAGGGGTAAGAAGAGGGCTAAGGGGTAGGAATGATATCCAGCATATGACACACTGGCTATTTGAAAGTTCTAAAACAGAATTTACCTCAGATTTTTAGTCTTGTATTTAATGGGTGTGCTGGCTATTAAAAAAATGTAAGTTTGTGGAAATCTGCCATGGAAAGTCATGGAAATGTATTAATATGAATTATGATGCAATGCTTTGTCTGGTCTCTGCAAACATCATCAGAATCACTGGTCTGATTAGTAGTACATGTTCAAAGTGTACATAGACTTTTGATCTAATTATGTTAATTTAAACTTAGGGAAGATGTAGATTACTTTTATGATGATCATTATTGTTTCATTGTTTGTCATTGTCATTGTCATTGTCATTATTGTTTCATTGTTTCATGTTTTGTCCATTTTGTTTCTTTGACAGGGTCTATACCTGGTGTACAACCCAATCCAACTCAGTACACCTCATGCTGCAGGTGTTCTTATTTTGGGCCTTGTGGGCTACTACGTCTTTCGTTCAACCAACCATCAGAAGGACCTCTTCCGCCGTAGTGAAGGAAATTGCATTATCTGGGGTCAAAAACCCAAATTCATTGAGTGTAAGTACAACTCCTCTGACGGCAAAACCCATAAGAGCAAGTTGATGACATCGGGATTCTGGGGTCTGGCCCGCCACTTCAACTATACTGGTGACCTGATGGGTTCCCTAGCCTACTGCATGGCTTGTGGCGGAACACACCTACTGCCATATTTCTATTTTATATATATGACCATTCTGCTTGTACACCGGTGTGTACGAGATGAGCACCGGTGCAGTGCCAAATATGGCCAAGACTGGAAACGGTACACAGATGCTGTACCCAACCGACTTATTCCTGGAATATTCTAGAAGAGGAAAGCGGTTCGGAACACTGTTGGTTTGGTATATCTGCCAATAACTCCTTTGAAGAAAACTCTAAAGAGCAAAATAAAAACAATGGACTACTACAACCATTCTTTGCCTCTATAGCTGAACAGAGATAGAGATGCATCAAATGTGCAGGCATCTCCAATTCCCCATGTTTCATTCCACCCCTGATCTGATATCAGAATGGGAGTAAATAATTGACTTGTCTAAATAATTGACTTGACTAAATAAAGTCTTTTAAAAATTGATTTGTGTATTTCATTGTAGTGAATTTTATAATTGTCAACTTAAGGAGCGTAACGGTGTGAGGCTAAAAGCAGTGTAGCAACATCATAAAAAGTTTGGACATTCTCTAAGGAGCAGATGTTTGATAATTATAGGCAAGTCAAGTAAGACCGATTGCTAGTTGTAGCAAGGGGCATTGAGATTTGAGGCATTGAGAATGTAGTAGGCCTCTTGTTAACTCAAACAAGGCTGGAATCAGCTGCACTATCTGTTCGTGCACAAGCTCAACACTAGACCTAAGCAGGTGATTTAGGAATACCTGATGTACTGTCGTAAAATGAAGGCAGAACTAAAATAATTATTTGAAAGAAACTTCGATATGTATACGTCATCTGTAGGATTTTGTGTGAAATAACTGAATATCACAATTTTTGTAGGCCTGCTGGCAATGCAGAAATTGTAGAAGATGATTGTTTGAAATAATATAGGCCTTTTGAACATGCCCTTATCGGAACATATTGCTGTGGGAAAATAGGGTCTAATTAAAAAAAAAAAAATCTTTGTAAGATTTTGTAAGATAAGGCCTAATTTTCAAAAAATCTGTGAAAAATAATAATTCCTAAAAAATGTGGGAACATTGGGCTGTTGGAACATAGAGCTGAACCCCCTAGATGGGGTCAGGTGAAGCGGATCAGGGGGGTTAGGTGGAGCTTGAACCTGCAACCAGAGAAATTTTAATAACTGCAACCCTCCATTTACCGAACAGCACCTCTGCCAAGCACCACCTAGTAGACGACATGGATCATGCTTTTTAATTATAAAGGCCAGAAAGAAATGCGTCCTGACTCTTATTTTGAATTAAGTCTGTTATGGCGGCCATATTGAACGTCACGCTGCTGCTGTCACCTGCTTCTTCCACGCAGCTCAAAATACTTCCTACTCTGTGACTGAAACAGACCATCTGTAAATGAAATCAACCCTTGCAAGCGTTGGGTGATGGATATTTTAATTTTACGTTAAAGTCTACGAATCTAGTGACAGCATGGTTTTTGAGTCACTGGTGAGTGATCTGCTGAACAGGTTTATTGGTAATTATGTGGAAAACCTTGACAAGTCTCAGCTGAAGATCGGCATTTGGGGAGGTAAGTTGCATGCACATAATTGGCTCCAAAGTTTTGATTGAACGGACGTTATAGGCTTAAAGTAGTTAACGTTATTTTTTTCATTCCATATGGCGTGTTGCTTTGCATCCATATTAATTCCTCTCAAAAACGTAGGGTAGCGTTACCTTTACTTGGATTCAGGTTAACTTGGATCATTCACGTGACTTAATTGTTTTATTTACGCCAACAACAACGCCTGGAATAGGCTATGCAATTGAGCTGCAAATGTGTTATTTTGCATAAAGATCAGCTATTGGAATGTGTTACCTAGTAAACCTACCTTGCGTAGCTGCATGCCACGGGATTTCATGACAATGACATTTCGTGAAATTGTCGGAATTAATGGCATAAACAGAGAAATTGTGATATGAGAGAACGCTCAGAATACTTCCGTGTGGTACTGCAACCAGATGGCGCCAGCGAGTATGTGAAGAATGAATGGGCTTCCGACATTCCATGATAGAAGATTAGAATCATGCACTAAAATGTAAAAACACTTTTGTCTATATGGGACTTCCCAATTTTGTGCATTATTTGAAAGAAAGTGAATTTAGACATGTTTTAGATGTTATTACCCTTGTCGGTAAAAGGGATAAATCCAATGCATTTCATTTATAGAATATTCAGTTTACTATCATGGAAAGGTTGTAGAATCTAGGAATGTCCAGGTGGGAAATAAGCCCATATGATATCTGTGGCTGCACCACCGCAATCAGTAGTGGCTGGTGGTTCAAAATTTAGGTGGGGCACACTGGAGTGGCCAGTGACCCTTCTTGGCTCTTAAATGAATGTGGAAACTAGTTTGAGCACAGGATCATCTCACAACAACAATGTATGATTGACAAAGTTGTTTGTATTGTTTAAACATCAGAAAGAACCGGCGTTACAAGAAATAAGGTTAGGCCTACTGGGACTTCCAGAAGTTTCTATGGGCGAGGTTTTCATGATGAATTAACTGTTGTTATGGCTGCTTGCTTGGCCAAGGGGAATTGAAATGATGCAACTCAATGTCGGAGGAGTTATAAGACCACAAAAGTGATGCCTTGGAGCATTCAACAGGGCTGGGCTGCACCCAGTGAGTGATATCATTGTCCTCACTACAAATATTTGATATGAAGGAGAACAATTCCTGTGTTTATAAGTGCCCTGGAGGCCTACGTTATAAACATTTCCTTACCTCCACCTGTAAAAGGCTAGTCATTTCCAAGTAGCCTACTGCTTCACTTGCATTAACCAATTCCTCTGTGCTCTTCCAAGTGCAAATTAACTTTGCAGCCTTTGCGTTCAAATAGGTTTATGTTCTGGTCTCCAGATAATATTTTCTGCATGTTGTCTAATAAATGTCTGAAATGTTATTTTGGATGTGATATCAAAACCTGGATTCCATACAGGCCTACATGTGTATTATTCTATGTAGCCTGAAGGTTATATATGGTACCTGAGAGGAAAGATGCCAGAACAGCATATATTAAAGAAATTTAAATTGCTATGCTGTAGGTGTGAAGAAATGTAGTTGAGTAGGGTTCTACAATTTAAAATGGATAATAAAATCCTTTTTTTGTTTAATCGTGATTTACTGCATTTTCTGAGATAAATTTGACAGCACTAGTTAAAAACTGGATGATCATCTTTATAGATATTTTATATTAACCACAACATTCCTGCATATTATTCAGATATTGCTAACCATGTTAAAAATGTGGGTTTTAAAGTGATTCCAGGCAAATGATCATTTTGTGTTCTATGTTTGTGTTTTGTCATAATGTGGTTGTAATTCTGTCCTTAATTTTCAGGAAATGTTGTCCTTGAGAATTTGAGAGTCAAAGAAAATGCTCTGGTAAGTCTGGTTGAACACTTAACTTCAACAATGGCAAGCATCAACTAAACAATGGCAAGCATAAATGAAAGTCTCAAATATATTTGAAGGCAAAGGTAACCACTTAACTTGGAAGTTTAAAAGAAAACAACAACAACAACAACAACAAAAAAACTGGGGATCAGGGGGGAAATGCTACAAAATTATATGGCAACAATGCTTCCTCATCATAAACTTGCATACTCAGTGGTCTAGTGATGAATCACATGGTTCTCATGGTTCAGATCAATGACTGTATGGTTCAGATAGCCAATAGCATCTGTAGCACTTTGTGCCTATACACCTGTTTTTTCATCGACACGCCTACAAGGGTGCAAAGTCATCTCCTATTTAGACAATGTGAATTTCTTGCCATATAAACAAACAATGCGCTCGCACAGAATAGCAATGACCGCTGTTGCCAGTCGCCAAAGCACAGAGATGATGGGGCCTGTAAAGTAGCAAGATAGCACTTTGGCTACTCTACTTTCCAGCGTCTATGCTAAGCTAAAGCCAGACTAGGAAAACGCATTCACTGAGACCAAAAATGCTGTTCCCCACATGTAACTCCAGGTAAGAGGCTCAGTGACTTAAGTCAAGGAAGCGCGCTCAACACTCCTCGTTATATACATTGGGTGCTAAAACTTACTGGATACAATCCAATACTAATACCGACTTGAATAAAGCAAGCACTCAAGCTCACACTGAGGAAGGGCGCTAGCCCGAAACCTCTGTGAGGCGATTAAAGAAGTCAAACACAACTGTTGAGTGCTTGTTTTATTCAAGTCGGTAAGAGGCTGAGTAACCCATTTTCATATCCCTTTAATGACAGTGGAAAGTAAATTATGATGGTGATTCAGCTGTTCAGGGCCAATCATCATAACTACCGGGTTATGTGAGTTTAATTGTAAGAAATTATTAGACAGCCAGATTGACTGCATTGAATTGAATTGAAAACAGAAATGAATTGAAAATGGGTGTGCATCAAACCATAGCTTGGTTGTTTGGGGTTCCTGAGCGCTGTCATTAGGAAAAAGAACAAGAGAATTGGGTTACACTTTATTTGAAGGTACCATCATAAGACTGACATGACACTGTCATTAACTATGACATGACGTTGTCATGAATCTGTCATAAACCTTATACACCTGTCATGACTTCTGTCATTAAGTGTCACCCGGTATTTGTCATGGTTAGGGTTAGAGTTAGGGTTACGGTTAGAGTATGTCAGAAGTCATGACAGGTGTATAAAGTATATGACAGATTCATGACAACGTCATGTCATAGTTAATGACAGTGTTATGTCAGTCTTATGACGGTACCTTCAAATAAAGTGTTACCCAAGAGAATTGTATACATTGACCAAATAGTGAACTGGCAGACACTAACTGAAAGGGACACAGAAACCTACTTTCAGTGTAATTTTCTTACGCCACATTCAGTTAAAATTAGATGCTAGTTTCCTATTTTGTCTATGATGTGCCATATTTTCTTGTTATTATTCCATCAGACACACTTGTTGACCTCAAACAGCAGAGCTATGTATTGAATCATACAGGAATTTCTAACTATTTGTCTGTAATTGAGATTTTCTTGTATGTTAATGATGTATTGAATTGAGGTTGTCTTTAATGTTGAAGATTGAATTCCGCATGTAAAAACTAAAAAACATTCTTATACATAATATTTGTGCTTGTTCTCTTCTTAGAGTGAGTTTGATGTGCCATTTAAAGTGAAGGCAGGCCAGATTGGTGAGTTTACATATATTTATTTCTTCCCAAAATCAGCTTTGAAATTGAAGGAGAAATCCAGTGTAAATGAATCCGTAGCCCTGTTGATTGAACCTGCTAATTAAACCTATGAACCTACTAACTTCAGTTTTCAAATCAGTTGGTTCAGGTTGTGGTTTTCTTGTGAAGTTATTTAAGGTATTTAAGGTGTTCTGGTACTTTTTCAGGTAAGCTAAGTTTGAAGATACCATGGAAGAACCTGTATAATGACGCAGTGGTGGCAACATTAGAAGATGTCTATGTCCTTGTGGTACACGGTGCAAGTAAGTAATTCTGATCTACATGTTCACAGAAGTGTTTTGGCTGGATTATTTTGATTTATCACTCCACAATATGGCATTATATTTCCATAAAAAATGGGTTTGGATTTTATTCGGTAACACTTTATTTGAAGGTACCTTCATAAGACTGACATGACGCTGTCATTAACTATGACATGACGTTGTCATGAATCTGTCGTAAACTTTATAAACCTGTCATGACTTCTGAAATACCCTAACCCTAACCATGACAAATACCGTGACACTTAAACACAGAAGTTATGACAGGTATATACAGTAAAGTTTATGATAGATTCATGACAACGTCATTTCATAGTTAATGACGGTGTTATGTCAATCTTAAGATGGTACCTTCAAAATAAAGTGTAACCTTTTATTCTCTCCAGTGGGGCTACACCTATGGAATATAATGTAGTTATGTCTATCTTCTTATTGTTGTTGTTCATATAATGTTGCCATCATAAATCAGTTAGGACCAACCTTAAGACTCATCTGGTGAACAACAGTTTCTGTTCTCTCTGTAAAAGTGTTTATGTAAAGTTATGGTAAGCCAAGTCCTTTTTACAATGTACATATTGTAACGCCAGGTGTAACGTGACCTTTTCCTCTTGTAGGCCTACTCATCCATACTGCAACCAGAGATGGTTGATCAAAGTACCTTTGCTGCCTGCAACTATACAGTCTATGACTGCAACTAATAGCTGTTGGCAGATGCTAATCTGGCAACCCACATAGGAGAGCGAAGGATGCATTGTTAATGCACCGTTATAGAATTTGATTGTTCAAAACATAAACGAAAAATTCAAAGAGTTACGGCCCGTAACACATATTTTTAGAGGTTTATAACGGGTTTATAGGGATATAGCAATTATGTTGAATAAGCCACCACTTCAGTTCATCATGTTACCTTACTCCCTGCTGATACATATAGTGGTAATTTTTGGATTGGTTACCTAATATTTCCTACATAGCCTACCTGTAATCCATGTGTACTTTAATACCAGCTGCCATAACATGTAATATTAAAATGGTTCCTTCAATGTTCCATTGATCCTAATTGTTACCATACACATATAATTTCAATCAATGTTTTCTGTATGTTTGCTCTGGTGTAGCAATCAAGTATGATGCTGAGAAGGAGGAAAGCTACCTACAGGAAGCCAAGCAGAAAGAACTGCAGCGTATTGACGATGCTCTTCAAGCTGCGGCACAAAGAGGTGACAAGCTAACATTGTCTTCTATTAAACATAGCCTACTGCTTATTCTGTCTAATGTTTCCTCTCTCCCTGACCATATTTTCTCATTTCTTGATTATGCTGCGGGATGCAGTCGGTCAGAATGAAGAGTTGTTATGTAATTTGGAAAATTATATTTCCAAAGATTCTCACAGGGGTAGGTTATTGGTGAATGTTATTCCCTTGGTTTCATGTCTTTTGACTTCAGCTTATCAGTGATGTGTCTGTGTGTCTGTTGCATGCATGTAATAGTGGTATGCTATTGATACAGAAAATGGGAGGGGTGGAGGGACAAATGAAAGTTGAGTTTGATCAACATACAGTGGTAATTTGGATGGGTTCCTTCGTCAAATTTACTGGGAGGCGTATTTGCATGAAAAATGCATAGAAAACGGTGGTTTGTTATTGGCCTTTCAAAACGTGGAGCAAATTAACGCTAGATGATGGGATAGTTGTCACAAACCCTCTCCCTCTACACTGCTGATGGCAAAAAATTATGTCTGTGGTGACTTTTATCATTTTCTTTGGGATTCCAAATTCCAATTCCATGGCAACACTTCAGTCAAAATGGCAGAGATTTCCTAATTTTCTCTGAATTATTATTATGAATTTAACAAAGCCTGAATCACAGAATAAACCAACATATGTTTTCCTCAGACAGTAGCCTAATTAAATCAATTATTTTCACAGAAAGCATGAAGATTTTAGTAGGCCCATGAGTAGCTTTCATTGCATTAATGGTAAACATTTTTGCGATCTCCGTGCACATAGGCATTGTAGCCTAACGACACTTGAGAAATAACACAGAATGTCCTAAGAATTATTCCTCACCTAAAGTGAACTTAACCCGTTAAGTCTAGCTTGAAACTTCAAGAGCTATGGATAAAGTGGTGGTTAGAGAAAGTAACGTTATGTGCAAGCATCGTAGGGCCCGAGAACCAAGGTCCATGTACGGTGCCTGCAGGTTTGACACCTTGTTGTTTCTTGAAAGATTATATAACTTTGTTTTTTATTATTCGTTTTTCCATACTTCATAGATATTAATTTTTCATAATTCATAAATATTCAAGTTCTTTTGATGAGGTGAACATTGGTAAAGTGGGACACTGAAGCTTTATCCTATAACTTCACATACTTACTTTTTACTGATCAAAAACAAGTGCTTACTTAACCTTTGGGATGTCAGGGATTAAAATAGTAGTTGTTTCGATGTAATGTCATTTTTTGGAGGTGTGACCAGGCAATTCTTACATCATCATCACCAAAAAACAGTAAAAATGGAAATGACAGCATTTTGGTGTAAATGCTGTTAAGGACATAGCTATCAAAAGCTTTATGGGATGGTGTAAATATTATGTTTATATGAAAGATTACCATGATGTGTATAAAAAATTGCATAATACTTCAATTTCTTATAAAATATTACTGTCTATGGGTAAATTTCATGCGTCCCACTTTACCAGTGTGGATACTGGTAAAGTGGGACAGCTTACTATTGTTGTAGTGGAACAGCTTATTAAAAAAATACTCATTCCAAAAGAAGATGCAACGAAATGGCTACATATTGAATAGATAAATCCTTAAAACTATTTCAAACAATATTTTTCTGCAGAATTCTGTATTAAAAATGCCAGCATGGTGATGAGCTAGCCTTATACTAACCAAAATCACTTGGATCTTTCTATGTATTTGCTAAGAATCAACCCCCCTACAATACTAAACTATTTTCATACTAAGTCCAAGAGCCAAGCTTGTTACTCATCAATAATTATCCGGAGTCAATCAAGACGTAGCCTTGCTGATAGCGCTACTGATAGCCATGTCAGTGACTGAATTTTGTGCAAAGCAGACTGAGAAAGCGAAATGGCAGCTAACGATAACGGAATGGGACATGTAAAAACGAAACCAAATTGAAAAATAGCGCATAGTACTATAAAACAGTAGTGCTACATGGTAATTCACTCCGGATAAAATGATAAAATTTAATCGATTGATTTCATTGATAAAGTGGATGAATTAATTGAATATTGTACCTTGTTTAAAGGTCCCATATTATGAAAAATCACTTGTAATCACTGTGTGCTTAAACCACATGCATAGAATTTTCCTAACTACGTATGTCACAGGGTAAGTGTGTGTGTGTGTGTGTGTGGGGGGGGGGTCCCACAACATTGGCAGCCACATAAGCAGCTGAGGGCAATGAGAATGGATAACTGCAAAAAAGAGAGAGAAGTTGGCAGGCACATTGCAGCTGAGAACAATGAAAATGATCAATTGACTAATTAGGAGTGGTCTGTCATAGGCTACAGGGGAAATACTCAATGTGTTGGCTGCAGGTGTCTAGTTACGTGGTGCACACCCCCATGAGAAACAACCTGTTCTGAACATCAGTGCTAAAAAAGCTAGCTTGGAAAAAGCATAAAATGGGACCTTTAATTGCCATTTGAAAAGCAAAACCATCCACCAATAACTGTGTTTGTTCCTGAAAAAGCAAGACATTCTGCACCCTCTTTGTTATGTTGTTGTATTTCTGTCCATTTCTCATCTCCTTTATCACTATTACACATGGCTTTTCATTTCCAACATTCATCTTCAGAAAGTTATCTCTGTCTTCCCTTTCACTAATTCTCCCCTCTTTTCTTACGTCTTTGTTCTGCATACTGCATACAAAGGACAAAAGCATAAAAAACATAAAAGAAAATTTAGGAAATCTAAACACAACAAACAGAAGGCAGGTATGTCAGTTTGTGTTGTCACATATGTGTTATGGGGGCCTTGGTTCTTTGCCTGTGTGTTCATGAGTGGTACTTATGGATGGGAGAAGAAATTTGTAAAGAACATACTCCACTGCCACCATACTCACAAGTCTGTGAAGAATGAAGTCTCTGTTTAACCTCGGTAGCTCCAAGGCAGTAATGGTGTAGTGAGCAGTGTGTTTAATAAGTGGAAATATGTGCTGTTTGTTTCCATAAGATGGTCCCGAAAAAAATGCTGTACTCACAACATGTACAACCATTTGAACTAGTTATTTCTTTTCAGAGAATCCTCAAGGGGAGAAAAAAGACTCATTTGTAGAGAAACTTGCAACTCAGGTTATCAAAAATCTACAAGTGAAAGTCACCAGCATCCATATTAGATACGAAGATAATGTAAGTTATATGAATCTGTATCAGCTTTCATAACAACATAAACATATATTTACTACTACTACTGTTAATGATAATAATGACGACCTCTTATTCAATAAGTTATAATACAGAAAGTTGTGTAATCTTCACTGCTCTGATATTGCAGGTATCAAATCCACAGAAGCCCCTCTCAATTGGTGTGACCCTTGCAGAGCTGAGTTTGCAGGTGAAAATACCTTTTTGTACATGCACACACTTTGTTAATTTTGGGTGTTAAATGTATAGTCAGCAATATTAAAGGGCTTGTAAGGTCATACCAATTTTATTTCCACTTTAAGAATACCCAGAGTGAAAAAAAAAATGAAATCCACTTTGTTAATAACCGGATATATCCGAATGGCTAAAGGTCAAGAATTCTGACATAGGCTACTTCAGATCATGTTGTCATTATTAGATAGATGTCAAGCAAAGGGCTAATGTTAGAAAGGCCATGGACAGCAACATGAATTCCTGCAATCATAGATGTATTCCAACATCATCGGTCAATTGGTCCAGCAATTTGGCAGCTCACTAGAAATGCTCCTGTGAGCTAATTTGCCTGAATTCACCTGTAATACGATAATTCCTCTTACCTTTTCATGTGAAGCTCAATTTCGATTTCGATATTCCTTTCCTTTGTTGTCTGTATTCCATGTAATAGCACCCAATTTGCTATCATTTAAAACAGAACTGGATGCAAGGTTCTATGCTTAGATCATTTTACGACCTCCCCTCAAGTTAAACAATGAGTTCTACGCACTTTTTTTTTTTTTTTTTCGTACGCAACTCAAGTACATGAGGCCCCAGTTGTTTTCAGGCCTAATACGATACATATGCCTTCACAGTGTTTCATTTCCATGTCTTGTGTCATGATGCCATCTGTTTTGTTAAGTACCAGGCCAGGACTGGCCATCCTTTTTCTAGAGGCCCCAGGTTGGACCCTCCCCGATTTGCTGCCCCCACTACTGACTCTACCCTCTGAATACATTTGGGCGACAGCTCTGCACTGCCCAACCCCAATTTCATACAACGCACTATACTCTACAAATGAAATTGATGTGAATACAAATTAAATTGATGTGAATAGAATTGAATTAAGTGCCCCAGTCCCTCCTGCGACAAAATAGCTCCATAACATGATACTGCCGCCCCTTTACTTAATTTTACATTGGTGCTCTGAGGCTTGTAAGCTTAAGCATAATATACAGATTATTATTAAGGCCATTGCTTCAAAACCACCGTTAAAAAGTCAGACTACTGTTTGTAAATGTACTTGGGGTCAACAGTTCTAATTTCTGGAAGCAAGTCCTGTGGTCTGATGAAAAAGTTTAGCCTATTTATGACTGGTATAATTGGAAGAAAAATGGGGAAACATGTAAGCCTCAGAAAACCATCCCATACGTGAAGTATGGAGGTGGCAGCGTGGAGCTGCTTTGCTGCAGTAGGGACTGGGACACTTGACAAAACAGAAAATTATATAGCATTGAGAAGACATGCATGCAAATAGGCCTGAAAATACCTGATCCAGTTACAGTAGTTTGGTCAACCACTTGTTTTTCTCCGAGATGCATGTAAACATATGGTTTCAACTGTACCTCCTTTTAAGTTTAATGTTTTTTTTTAATGGTTACAGATATTTAAATACACTTGCATTTAAATACACACTTGTTATTTTACTGACAGACCACAGATGAAAACTGGAAGATGTGCATCCTCAATGAAGCCTCCAAAATATTTTATAAGGTGATATTATTGGGCAAATAGATATTAATTTTAAAGTCATTGTATTCTATTTTTTTTTTTCACTCTAATTACCAAACGTTTCACTCTTTACAGCTGGGTCGTCTGGAGTGTCTATGTGCTTACTGGAATGTCAACAGCTCCATTTTGTCATGTGGGTCATATGAGGATATTGTGGTAAAGTTATTTATTTACTTTTTGATTTTCAAAATGTCTGAAATTTTATCTGAAGCAAAATGACCGGCGTTGTTTAGTTATTTGTACTTTTCAGACCTGCTGGCCTCAATTTTGAATTAGATACAAATTTTGTCATTAAAGTATGTTATGCTAGTGCACTTTGTTACGTTTGACCAGTGCAGAGTCAATGCAGAGTCAATACATTTTGTAAAGCGCTTTGAGTGCCCGTAGGAGTCGATTGCAGTCCATTTACCATTTACTATTTTTGCCTGTATGTAATGGAATATGCATGTGTGCTTAAATAACTTGTCAAAATGTAATACTAAAATTTCTTACTACATTTTTCCCCTATCACGATTGTTTTATGTTTACAGCAAATGCTTAAAGCTGGGATCAACACCAAGGACAAAGAAGTGAAGGATTTTCAGTACAGTATGTCAGAAATAATACAAATCTGAAAATAATGATCAATTGATTTTAATCATTACTGATTATATTGATAGGCTACTTGTGACTACATTGTGGTTATATGTATAATGTTACAAACTGTTTTTATTTTCTCTTGCAGTATTTAAACCTATATTTGCCACAGCAAAAATCTGTATCAACCCAAATGCGGAGATGGACCTGACATCACCTAAAGTGGCCCTAAGTCTAGAGGTTGAAAAAATTGCTCTTGAGATGACCAAACCTCAGGTATGTCCTCCGCACAACAACACATATACAACTTTTCTTTAAGGTGCCAGTTTAAAATTTAATCATGTAGGGTACGTATGGTGGTTACTAGGGGGTTACTGATGACCAATGGGGTCACTGAACTGTTAAAGCCACCACATGCAACATTTAGGTAAAATTTCGACGTTTCCTATTCATTACACCTTTATATAAAATGCCTAGAACTCACTAGACTTGATAAATGACATGTTCCGGAGTAAAACAAGCCCCTTCACGAGATTGTCCGACCCTCCTAGAGGCAGATACCGCCTATGCAAGATCAGGGAGCGCGTCCCGGCTATCATAAGTTTTGGTTAGCAAGCAAGCTAGGTCACGTGACTTAGCCAGAGTTTACTGTTTGAATTACAACGCGATTTGTGACTTCTCAGCGCATTCAACCGCAATTTTCTCACAATAAAATGCTTAAAATCAGGGCAACTTCTGTCAAAAATTTTCAGAAAACCTGCCATGACATCAAGCATTTCAAGCATATCTCAAAAAAGGCCCGCAAAATCCTGGGGGGACTGTTAAGCTCATCACTCCCACCTTGTTAGCTAAATTAGTTCCAATGCCATTTGTCCCCAGATTGCACATTTAGGCCCATAGACTTGTAATTGTATAAACTAGTCTTTTTTGCATTTTGCTATCTGGATATAGTTGGTATGATAACCACAAGTCAGAAAGACACAGATGTAGTAGCTCAGAAAGTTGACTTTACCAAAGTTCTGCTTAGTTCTTCTTTGACTTGTTGAGCCTGAGACTATTCTTGGTGTAATTTCACTACTTTTACTTTTTGAACTTTTATTTCTGTCATGACAAGTTATTTTCCATCTCAGACAACTGAGAAAATTTGGAATGAGGTCAAAGGTACCAAAGGCTTTTTACAGAGTAACTGTAGACAGTGGCGACACCTGGTGGATGTTGTGATGTTGTTTTAGTTTAGTGTCTTGTTTTTCAGGATGCTTTGTGTATCTCTCTGCTCAAATTTCTTTTCTTCTGTTCTTCTGTGTTTGTTTATGTGTGTGGATTGGGGCAGTATGTGACCATGGTAGAACTGCTTGAGTGCTTTGAGTACATGGTGAAGAATGCTCCATATCGAAAGTTTCGGCCAGATGTTCCAGTCCATAAGAATGCCAGGCAGTGGTAAGACAAATTTCACTGTATCTGAACTTGTAGTTCCCAAATTGAGCAGCACAGTGTAAATCATGAAAAACGAAGAAGAGTCTTCCAGAGGCACTGGTCAGGTTGTGTGCAAATTTTTATATATTTTTTTTTTCTCCAAGTTTTTTTTTGGGCCTTTTGCCTTTGATCAGATAGGACAGTATAGAGATGGACAGGAAACAAGTGGGAGAGAGAGATGGGGTGGGATCAGGAAATTACCTCGGGTCGGACTCAAACCCGGTTCCCCGGAGTAGTGGTATGACGCTCTAGCCCACTGAGCCACGGCGTTAAATTCACACCTTCTTGTTCCCTTGTCTCGCATGGTGGCTTTTCACTTGTGGACATTTGCATACAATCCATCCAATCAATCCAATATTATTTGCTTACCAATAAATAATTGAATAAGTCTTGTGAAGGTTCTGAAATATGAAAATTCAGCCTTCAAACAGCTGTCAAAGATGTAGTCATTTTCCACCTCCCCAAGAGTTGAACAGTTGACTTTCCTCAGTACATCCAGCTGTTATCTCATTTTGACAGTAGTATCTTTGAGTTCTATGTGTCACTTAGCATCTCACCCATAGCTGACCACGGGGTAATAACTGTACATGGCCCCTACAAATAAAATGACGAAAGAAATAAATATGTTTGTCTATTACATACCTTAAAAAATAATGGAAATTCGATCAGCATTGGTGTGTTTTGTTTTCGATAGTTGATGCATTGTTGCTTCAATAAGAGATCACCTCAATCTGTGGAGAAAAAACCTGGAAATGTACTTGAAAAGTCCTTAAATGTTTTAAAGAAATAGTTGGAACTTTGCAGTTGTTTAATGATGCATCACAAATTATCCATGGTTTTGGCTAAGTATCATAGTAGCAACGTTCTATGGCTGTCAAAGCATAGTTTGTTGTCTGTAGTTGTGGTTGGGCAGCGCATGTAACCAAACCAAACCAACCAAGTCAATTTTGGCGGCACCTTCAAGGAAGGGTATGTCGCAGGGCCTCTAGGAAGGAATAAAGATGGCATGGGTCTTCTTTTTTCCTAGTATCATCACACAGAATTCAAATATATTGGTAATGGATGTTTCCTTCTATACTTTTCTTTTGTGTTTAAACATTCTCAGGTGGCATTACTGCATTCGGAGTATACAGGAGGTGCACATTCGACGACTGAAAGAAATGTGGAGTTGGCCTGAGATTAGACAGCATCGCCAGCGACTTCGTGCATACAGAGCGGCTTACAAAAGCCATCTCATTCAAGGCAAAACAAAGGGGGACAGGGACGCAGAAATAAAGGTATGTATGTCATATCTATATTCTGCATGTAAAAAGTCCTCTTTATACGTTTTGAGCAGCGCTACTTATGTTTTTTGAAAAAACTGGGGCTCTTGGAAGGGATCTGAGTATAAACATCCAAAGGAAAACTAGAGAATGTACTTCCAGGGAATTACCAGTGCATGAAAATGCAAACAAGTTGCTTCAGGTGAACTGTTACTAGGGTACTTGAAATGGTTGCTAGGCTGTATCTAGGGTAGTTTTGGTGGTTACTATTCCAGTGGCTCTGTTGGTTGCTAGGTCGTAACTTAGATGTGTGAGGTCTTGTAACCACCTCATGTACCTAAGGGTCTACTCACATTAGGCAATTTGTAACCTACCCGAGTACTCTTTACCCCTGAAGTCCAGTTCATTTGACCAGTGTGATCGCGTTGTACTGTGCTGGGGTACGATACGCTGGACCTGGGGCAGTTTGCACGGCACACATGTAGTGTGAACACAACCTGTACTCCAGCACGGATCTCAAACATGACGTCAGTGATTAGACTCCAAATAAAAAATATTTCAAGTTATTTAAGAAAAAAGGCGTTTCTAATTGGTATTTTTCAAAGCATTGGAGAAAATGCAATGCGTAAATCATGGAATGAGACATCTTATTTACCGTAAGAACCAACCAGGACTGAACAGAAACAGGAGGATCAGAAAACTCACTTCAACTCATAATGAACTACATGACATGACATTCAAAGGGCATCATCAGTCTGCACTTTGGTGTAAAACTTGGCTGGTTTTAATATTTTCTGACAAGTGTCATACTGTAGGCTACTGTGGAGAATCCTAGGATTGTCTAAGGAACAAGGTCAATATTGGATTTTTTATCCAATTTTGGATGTTGGGATGTAATTTTTTTTGCAGTGTAGGGGCAGCCCTACCCAAAAGACCCATAGGGAGTGATCATATGCCATGCACCATCCCTTACTATAGGAAAAGTCAAAGAAGAAGGTTTTAAGTCTAGGCTTAAAGATATTGAGAGTGTCCGCTTCACGAATGTAAAGACGAAGGGAATTCCATAAGCTCTTCCCC
The DNA here is from genome assembly GCA_027497455.2 of Sardinella longiceps. NCBI lineage: Eukaryota > Metazoa > Chordata > Actinopteri > Clupeiformes > Clupeidae > Sardinella > Sardinella longiceps. The sequence continues at coordinate 42,065 of JAODXP020008214.1, read as the reverse complement.
CATCGAAGATTTAGATAATTTATAGTCGCTTTTTCTAGGAGACCGGCATTTTGAGCATTGATGCTTTCACTTGCCCATAGATGCCCATATTCCATCATAATGTTTTAATTTTTTTTCTCCTCAGGAACTGGAAAGAGATCTTGATGTGTTTAACATTACGATGGCACGTCAGCAAGCACAGATGGAGGTGAGGCTTTAAGAGGGAAATGGTCTTGGTGCCTATTACATCTCTGCTTTTGGTCTTTGGTATTTTTTGCCCTCAACGTTGCATTCCAGACAGCGCTGCCTTCAAGGCACTAATCCCTTCAGTTTAGGGTTAGGATGAGGTTTGAGGGGGTTAGGTATAGGAATAGGGTTGAGGTAATGCCTTTTAGGCTGTTCTGCCTGGAAGGTGCCGTTGGGGGCAAAAAACACCATTGAGCTCTGCTTTTACTGCCCACTATTCCTGAAACAACAAAACACCTAATGACAAAAAACCTGGTAAAATGTAGCTCCACTAAACTAAATAGAAAGTTTTTGTAGCTGGGGTCCACTCTCCTCCCACATGGGACCTTGAAAAGTGTTATATTTTCAATCCCTTTAAATGATTGTTTGTGGTATTCCCACCTACTGAGAGAGATGATGATGATGAATAATTTGATGTAATTATTGCAACAAGGTGTGAAATGTACAAAAGCTGGCATCCCACATCACTACATGCAAGATTTGTGAAATCCTATCCATAGGGTACATTACTTTGTGAATCTTGCTTGACTTATTGATAAAAACACTTGGCTGTCAGTATATCTGTATATTATATATACTTATTTAAAGCCAAATTATGTACTTATATGTATTCTATATTTTTCTTTATCTTACTGACAAAAATACTTGTATTTACATCATCATGCACCTGCTGCCATGAAATTTCTCCTCTTCCTTATGACATGAACTTGGGCTGCTGTGTGCTTGAGCAAGCACACTAATAACAACTTACTTATTTCAGGTCATTAGGTCTGGCCAAAAGGTTGTGCGCCAAAAAGAAGGTGCCCAGAAGCAGAGTGGTGGATTCTTTTCCCGCCTTTTTTGGCGAAAAGATAGTGGGAAGGGAAAAGAAGAGGACGATGAAAAGCAGGAGGGCATAGAGTTAGAAGGTCAGTATTCTTTCCAATCATTACAAACATTTTGTTGAAGCAATTCATTACTTATACATCAAGATTTTGTGAGTGAAAATAGATAGTATGGATCGTACATTCACAGGTCTGGATGCCATCTTAACGTCAGAAGAGAAAGAAAAGCTCTACACAGCCATTGGTTACAGTGGCAGCTCTTATAATCTTGCACTGCCAAAACAGGTTTGTAATAGGATGTCTCCTTTAACATCTAACTAAGCGGTAAGACGAGGGGGTAGGCATTACGGGAACAGCATTGTACTGGTTCTACTCCTAAAACACAGAACCTTTTCTGTATCTGTTGGGTCACTTTTCATCCTCCTCAGCTCCTGTCTCCTATGGGGTTCCCCAGGGTTCTATTTTGGATCCTGTGCTATTGTCTTTATACTCCCCTTAGGTGACAGTTGTAAGCATGATAGTTCATTCCACTTTTATGCAGATGACACCCAATTGCACCTCCCACTCAAATCAAGGGATTATATACAGCCTTTATTGGACTGTCTTGAGGACATCAGGTGCTGGATGGCCAATAACTTTCTTCAGCTAAATAATGATAAAACTGAGGTCATCATTTTTGGTCCCACTAAAAGCAGATCTGCATTTGCTGAGAATCTAGTTCACTTCCCTCCCTATGTCAAGACATATGTTAAAAACCTAGGTGTCATTCTTGACTCAGAGCTCTGTTTTAAAAGACAGATAAGCTCTGTTAATGCACTATAAGGCACACTTGTATAAATGAGGAGAAACGTGAAGAATTACTTTGTGTTATTATGTTAATTTTGTCAGAATAAAAAGCAGAAAATATTGTGATAGATTTTTAGATCCATATCGCACAACACTAACTAGGTTATGTTTGTATTTTACAGTATGTTGCTGTGATTGTGAGTGTTAAGCTGATGAGGACTTCAATCACTCTAAGAGAGACAGAAAATGTTCCAGAAATTTTGAAAATCCAGATGCTTGACCTCACAACTGAAATCTCTCAAAGACCTGGAGCCCAGGCCATCAAGTAAGTAGAATTTGGTCAGTAATGCTTACTTTTGCATGAAATGACAACCATATTTAACTCTCACTGCCATTACAACATATTTATTCATACCTGAAATAAGCAAATAATACAGTAGGCCAATGTTGTTTGGAAAAGAAAGCATTGCACACCATCCAAGATTGTAGAAAATATGTTTATTTCTAGTAGATACAATTTATGTCTGTTTAACATCAATATGAAATTTTGGCTACTGGCTTATGTTCTCCAGCCATTTTTGTCACAATAATTTCAATATAGTCCTTAAAATATTCACACTCATTTGCTCTTTTTTCATAAAAAAAATCACAATCACAGGCTCTAAACAGTCGGCTACAAAATTTCACACGTACCCAGTCTCGGAATATGGGATTTTTGTTGCATCCCTACTCATAAATAATGTCAATTACATTATTCCTTTAAAAGCAGTTGCAATCACAACATGGCAATTTTACATTTTAACACAATAAAGTTGTTTATTTTCTTTAGGTTGGAAGCTGGCCTAGAGCACTGGTATGTGACTGGCTTACAACAGCGTGGGGTGGTGCCTTCCATCATTGCATCAATGGGGAGCAACACCTCATCATTGCTAAATGTACAATTTGAAGTGAATCCTGAAGGGAAGACTGCTGATCAGCTTCTTTACATTAGATCTCAGCCTGTGGAAATCATCTATGATGCAGTAAGCATTGTACTGATTGTAATGATTTTTTTTTTTACCACTGGGAAATCCCATGGAGGTCATACTGTACAGACTCAAGGCAGCTTCTTTGTCGGTGTTGGCAGAGAGGGTTGAAGACAATAACCTTGGTTTCTGATGCTCCCAAGTCCTGATCAAGTCTGCAGCTAAACCTAAAACAATCGCTTAGGTGCAAGAATAGGGGAGATCTGTTCATATTTATTAGCTCTAATGAGAATTCGAACTGCTGCATTTTGAATTAGTATTATTTTTTCAGCATCATCAAAAGATAGGAACTTTCTAATCTTAGCGAAATTCTGTTGGTGAAAAAGGATGTTTTAGAAATGTACTTCACATGACGAGAGAGGGATCTTTTTCAATAATTACCTCTAGGTTTTTAAATTGTGAGCTGAATGAGAGTGAAACTGCCGTGAACGGGTAAGTAAATTATGATGGTAAAGTGAGGTGTTGTTTGGCTGTTTAGGGCCATTAATCATACAGAAACCCGTTGTCGTTTTTTTACTTCTTAAAAAAACACTCTGGTCAGGAGTTTTCTTAAAATAAAAATCTCTCAGTGTGAACACGCCCCTATGTTTTTGTTCCAGGTGACGATCAATACCTTGGCAGATTTTTTTAAGCCAACTAAAGGAGTTGACTTGGAAGTCCTTACGTCTGCAACACTCCTGAAACTGGAAGAAATAAAAGAGAAAACTGCAACTGGTAAAACACAAACATATACTGTAATATGCACTCACACTCACACCCCTGCTTCTCAACAAAACCAACTTTTGAAAGCACTGGCAATGCTGAATATGAGCTGTGTTTAATTGCATTGAAATATATTACAAAACTGTGCCATGGGATTGAGAAAGGTGGGACATGTCACAATGTATGTTAAAGGTGCAGTATCGCTGCTTGTCTGCCCCATTAAATACACTAGGGAAAAAATCCGGTCTCGGGAGACAACACAGGGGCTGTAATCATCAAACAAACAAAACAAAATAACAATAGCAAAGCAGTGTTTTAACACACAAACAAACAAAATATAACAACCCACATTCCAGCAAATCACTCACAAGATTGGTTGGGAGTCACAATTTACTACCATCTTTCCCCCAACCATCTTTAGCTGGAACCTGGTTCGTTATATTTTGGTGCTCAACTTGGCCCCATATGTGTGTTTGAGTTTTACATGCGATGTGACGTCCAAGTCAGATTGTTGTCTTCTGGTCTCTATAGGTCTGTCTCACATCATACAGACACGGAAAGTCTTAGACCTGAGAATCGATTTGAAGCCCTCATATTTTCTGCTGCCATCATCTGGCTTCAACGATGCTGAATCTGACTTGATGATTCTTGACTTTGGTAGTTTGAAGGTAACAATGATCTCTTACATTTATTAAAAGGTAATACAAGACCCGTGTTCTTTGGGGTTGCATTTATTTATGTAAATTTTCCGATTTGTTATATTTCTGTATCTGTAGTTGACAAGTGCGGATAAGGCATCTCAACAGCTGTCATCCAGCTCATCTCTTGAAGAGGTGATGGATCAAGCTTATGAGAAATACTCATTAGAACTGCAGAAGGTTCAGTTATTATTCTGCAGAGCAGGTATGTACTCTACCAGCTTCACCGAAAATTTGACACAAGTTGCTTTATTGATCTTCTTTTTCATATTCCTTTCACCTTTTTGATATATCCGATCAAATATTGAACCTTTTAATCAACACAAGGGGTTGAGGCCTAGACATGTCACAGTCACTGTTACTGTAATGTGCTGCTGCTGTTGTTATTGTTGGCAGTGCCTTTGCAAATTTGTGTTTTTGTTCTGTTAAATGTGGTTAATTGCTCTGTTTTTGTTCAAACATCTCAAATTGCATAGCTTGCATATTGTCAGAAACAAGCAAGATTATATTTTGACAAAATGGGAGAGACTAGTGGTTTGTTATATGTATGCAGGCAAAAACTGGAAGGCTGCCCATCAGCAAGGTTCCTCCCCCCAGCACATATTGCAACCAATGGATTTCACCCTCCAGCTCAGCAAGAGTATGGTGGACCAAGATGCCAGGATGCCAAGGTGCAGCATTTTAGAGTTTCTTATGTTATGATATGATTCTTCTTTTTTGTAAAATGCTTCACATAGCACAGTGGTTCCTACAATTGACTAGTCTACGGCAACCTGCATGATAGAAATATTTTTGCCATTCAAATGCATATCAGCACATATCATCAGGTCTGTTTTAGTCACTTCCAAAAATCTATGATGCTGATGTCTGGTGTGCTCTCTTAATTCATGGCTGGGCAAAGAGTAGAGTTGCTACTAACGACTAATTTTGTAGTGATTAATCTTTTTTTTTTTTTTAAGATATATTTTTTGGGGGGCTTTTTTTATTAGATAGGACAGTGTAGCGATGACAGGAAACAAGTGGGAGAGAGAGAGATTGGGTGGGATCGGGAAATGACCTCGGGTCGGAATCGAACCCGGGTCCCCGAGGTAATGGTCTGACGCTCTAGCCACTGAGCCACGGCGCCCTCAATGATTAACCTTTGAACAAATTTTACGATTAGTCGACTAATCTAAACAACCATTTTCTGAAAACCAGTGCATTGCCCTTGTAGAAAGGCTTTTTTTTCTCCACTGAAAGCACATGAGAGGGAGAATGTCATAGTTAGAGTGGCAGGAGTCTACTGAGCTTCATCTACCGATATATTTGCTAATCTTTGTCCACACAACATCAAACTTGGCACTGCACTCACTCGTGTCATTGGCAAGATGCCTACCAAATTTGAGGTCAGTCGGACGAATGGTTGCAGAGTTATGCGTGGAACACACAGACAGACGTTCCTTGCATCAATAGAGAGATACACATGTTCTGGCTTGACTTCCCTTTAACATGCTTTATTATTGGAGCCATTGATATTCGTTTTTTTCAACAAGATAACATAAGTGTCCGACCTCCAAATACACCTCTCTGAAGCACCTTGCTTGAGACAACCTCGAGGTGTCCCCATATAAGGTAATAATGGACTTGGTGGAGGCAAACAGCTCTCTGGCTGCGCTGTCGTGCTGTTCTTCGCCTCCACCTCGTCCATTATTACCTTATAGTTAGACACCTTGGCAGCCGTTACCCCTTGCATAACAGCGTTGGTCCAGTTCTTGCTATTTGTAAAGTGTTTTTTTTTTTCTCTCTCTCTCTCTCTCTCTGAACCTGGCCTAAAAACATTTTTGGAAGCAACATGATGTTTTGTTTTGCCTGTTATATTGGTAATGTCTCGCGGTTTGTCACAAATCTGTTGGAATCCCGAGACCCTTCTTAGTAGTCTCAGTCTCAGTCTCCGTAGTCTTGCAGTCCACGCAGCACGTGGGCATGTAACATGGAGGAAGCTAATGAATGTCAGATGCGAGACTAGGCCAGCATAATTGGTCCTCTGTGCTCCTGTTTGTAGGTAAGTAGATGTTCCCATAGACAATTTCGGGCCTCTTCGATAGGCTTTGTCTGTGCACAATCTACTGCAAACGGAAACACATTGCAAACGGAACAGTTTTGCACCTATGAGGTATAAGCGCTTTTTTTAGTAATAGAAAATAAAATGTCTTCCGTTTGTTTGGACTGTGAAACACAATAAAATAGCAACTTGTGGACAGCACAACTTTCACAATGTTTTTCCCCCTTCACTCGTCAGGCGACCATTTGGCCTTTGAAGCAAACGGGACAGAGGTCTCACTACATACTGTAGCTCACTTGATATTCTGATTAAATGAAGATTATTTTAGTTACTCATACAACCTATTCTTTCTAAAATAATATTGCTTAAAAGCAATGGGTTTCTTTCACCAATATCATCTTAAGAATTTTCGTAAATTTCTTCTTAAGAATATTCCTAAGAAAAATCTACACCGGAGTCGGTAGCAAAAAAGTTTGCACTTGTGATTTTAACAAGGTTGAATCCCACTTCTTAATTGAAAGCGTGTGCCAGTTTTCTGCAAATGATCATAGGAGCGCCACACAATCTCCCATAAAAGGGCATTTTATTAGTGCCGTGTGCAACATGGTGTGTAAGAAAGAGACGCGCAGAATCGCATAAGAGATTAGATTAGATCAGAAATCTATCTCTAAGAGATAAAGGCAGACGAGGTGACCAGTTCTATGGAAGAAATGGCAAGCCGGAGGTTTAGAACAGCAGCGATGTGCGCAGCATGGAGATGGAAATACCTCTGCCAAGCATTATTTCCATAGAACCGGTCACCTCGAAGGCTGTAATCCCGCTATAAAACATGCAACTCTATCTTCAAAGAAGATGGCCTGTTCGGTTTGGGTACTATTTTCAGTTGAAAGTAGATGTACAAGCCTGCGTAAAAGCATTGATATGGAACGAGGATGAAACTTTTTTTAACAGAAAAATGTCTCGGGTAGCCGGTTATACGAAAGTAATGAACACCCCATCAGCCAATCAGATTAGAGAATCACATTCTGAAAGGAGATAAGGACCTGTAATGTACAGTACAAATTGTAAATTATAGACATTTGTGAATATTTCCACATCATCACAGTACCACCAACTTTTACTTTTTTTTTTTAAGTACTACCAACATTTACAGTATTTTAACATCAACTGGAATTGCTCCTTAATACTTTGCATGGTTATTCTTTATAGGTTCAAAATGTTAGGTGAATTGCCATTGCTGCATGTAAAAGTGTCTGAACAGAAGATTAAGGGAATGTACAACCTCCTGAGAAGCATTCCTTTACCCTCAATGGATCCCATTGCATCTCCTAAGAAGGTAATTGCAAATAAGGCCAGCATTTGAATTAAAATCAGGGACTTTAATTCACTACTTTTTACACATAAAGAGAATGTTTACATTTTTTTTTCATTTTATTCTTTTATTTGTCATATTTTAAAGGTGCCCTGTAAGTCTTGCTATTTTTGACTCCGGTGCCTCTTTGACCCTCAGCTCACTACTTCGTAACAGATTTTAATAGTGTGACACATTTTTTACAGGTTTCGGCCACACCTCTGTCAAACACAAGCACGATTTTAAAGACTTCTACTCTACTGGGACTGGACACAGGTAATTTCGCACAATTGCATATAATGTATGGATTAGTAAAATCTTTTGATCTATTGTATGTGTATCTTGTTATGGATGCTTCCTTGAAATGAATACTATTGTGCTGCGGATTTCAAGAGTGTCTTAGATGATGGCGCAACTGCTAATGCTGGGAATGATGGTGATACGTGTTTGTGTGTAGAATCTGATGAGGACACCAGTGATAATTCTCAGGATGAAGAGCTCCAAAAATTGACAAAAGCAGAGCTAACTGACTTGCAGTTCAAGATTGAAGTTAAAGAGGTACTTTGTTTTGCTCTATTGTGGAATGCTGGGTAATGTGAAAAACAAAATCAATCAAGCACAATGCATAAACATAAGCTAGTGTCTTGTTAGTCAAATAGGGTGTATTCACAAATACTAAAAGATATTCCAGTTGCCATTTTGTTGACATACCATTGCTGCGATAGCTATTCTAGTGTGCCAATTTCAATTAATTATCAGCTTTCAGTCTTCCCTTTGTAAATTATGTTTAGCCTAATAAAAGTGCTTCAATTGGCTCTATACCGCAGACACTTTACTGTCATTCAGAGTGTTGGGTACGTTACTTTTAAAAAGCAGTGTATGCCCGTTTCTCGTTTCTTCTTTAAAAAGTTTGTATATGGAAAGAAACTTTTTACGGTATATGTTACTTTTACATTACTTTTACGTTTCTTGACTTTGAGCAGAATCAACCCCATATCCTAATTGCACAACATTACTCAAAATTTTGTTGTCTCCCATGCAAGTATTCTCTGTGTTAGAGGCCTTTTTGAAAATCCTTTGGTCGCATGAAATGATTGTGTATTGACATATCACTGTATCTCTTTATTCTGTGTTTTAGGTCTTGCTGCAGCTGACACGAGATGACGTCAACGAACAATGTGTTTTAGCTTGTGTTTGTCAGCTTGGTGCTGAGGGTAAACTTAGAACATATGACATGAGTATAACAACATACCTGCGTAAAGTCAGCCTGGATCACTGTGAAATTAGAGGTACACCTTATACCCTGTATACCCTACGTACCCAATGAGTTGTTGTGACCTCTTAGGGCTGCCAGTTAATAATGGCAAATCAGAGGCTTGAAAGTTGCTGTCACACCCAGGGGTGAAAGTATTACTACAACTTTATTGACACCCTTTCAAATAAATAAATGAATAAATGTAGTGGGCCTACATCTATAAACCAGTTAAATAACTACTTACTGATGTTAATAATCTAGGACGTAGAACTGTCCAGTATCAATGTTATCTTGAATTATGTAGTGTATCTATTTTCAGATATTGCAAAATCTAATATCTACTGTACACTGTGTTTACAGCATTGACACATTGTGTATTTCAGACTCTAAAAATCAGCCACTGCATTTGATCCGTTCATCTGATGCCCACGACAATGATCTGTTGAAAGTTGTCTATGTCAAAGTAAGCCAAGCAACAAACACATTAACACACATGCACATGTGTGTGTTCACAGGCACATTAAAAATATATATTTTAAACCGTTGTGCTGATTTGGTTGATGTTTCTGTGTGCTTTGTGACCTGCAGGCTGATCCCAGTGGACCACATTTTCAGAGTGTTTTTGAAAACACTGAACAAACAATTAAGGTACAGCCATGTGAAGTTGTTCATTTAGAAGTTGTGATCTGAAGTGGTTGTCTTTATCATTACTGAAAGAAGTTGTACCACAAAAGTAAATATGGAGGGGAGGATTGGCAGCTTTCCTCTCAGACTAAACCATGAGTCACTTTGAGGGCTGCTACATTATTGCATATGCTGTCTTTTTTTTTTCCTTTTTTTCAAAAATAGTCTGTGCATGAAGTATATTAACCTATATAAATTATTTGGACTTCATTAAGAATGAGAAAAGTGTTTAACAAAGACGAAAACAGCTCTAAATATAATCTAAAGATGCTGTCTCAAATATTGTGTTGATATGGTATATTGGAGTGGTCACTGAAAGACATGAGGAGGAAAGGCTAGTGGAATTCTGTAATGAAACAAGTACAGTAAATGTTATCAAAGAGCAGTGCTGAGCTTTAATATTGGAACTAGCTGCAGCTTGATACTGTATATTTGGTGTTGGGTGACCTATTATTCAGAAAGGATTGCTTTTGTTCAACAGAGATGGAATTGTTTGTATAAATCTTACGTGTGTCTAAATTATTTTTTTTATTTAGGTTGATTTCTCCTCCCTGGATTTTCTCCTCCACACCAGAGCATTGTTGTCCTCCATAAATGTTTTGAGCTCTGCCGTGCCTGAAGAGCTGAAAGAAAGCAAAGAGAGCCAAGAGAAAAGCCTCCATGATAAAGAGCTGGAAAAGACAGGTAAAAGACGGTACACTGTACAACAGAACTACCTCAATCATAATCAGACTCAAGTTTTGTGTCATACATAAAAAAAGGCTTTTTATTAATTTATAGTGTTTGTAGAGGCAGTATAGACACAAGAAACACATTCAAAGGCCATAAAAGTGTTTTTTGTTTTTCATAATATAGGCCCTTTAATATTATAGGTCTGGTAAGAACCTTAACCGATAATCCAAATAATGTTTCTGCTTTTCCTCTTTCATCAGAGGTGAAAGGATCCAAAAATGCTGATGTTCTGGCCATTAAAGTGGTTGCTGTTCTAGGATGCTTTGGAATCAGGGTGTGTGATGACCAAGTTGATATAGCCAATATCAAAATACGAGGTACAGTATTATGTGTTTGTGTAAGGCAGCCTTTTACATTGAATGACTTTAAACCAGAGAGGACCACAACCCGCGGTAATGGCGCTTCTCATGGCAATAACGCAATTTGGACCACAACGCTGAAATGCGGGGCTGGATCTGTCCCCGACGGGACACATTAAAAATACCTGAAAAATGGGATGTCCCGCCCAATATGGGATGCTTGGCAACCCTACATTTCTGTGAATAGTGTTATGTATTTACATTAAATGTACATGTATGTATATAGGAAATGAATAGGGAAAAAGTGTAACTTCAGAGTTTCATTCTATGTTGCAGGAATTGAAGCTTCAGCTATGGTCCAGTCAAAGAGGACAGACATGTTTGTTAGGCTGAAGGACATTGTAGTGATGGACACCAACCCAAAAACACTCCATAAAAAGGTAATTTCTAAAAACTTACATCTGAATTGCATTGCATTTGGCCCTTATGACAGCCTTTAGGGGTTCCCAGAGAATGGAGTCATTGATATCAATTGCATCATTCTCAGAGATAAAGTGAGATATTTGTTCTTTTAAATACCGGTAATTATTAATGATGTGATAATGGCCCCCCTGAAAATTTTAACACAAGATGTCCGTTCAAATTCGCTAACATAGGCGAACGTTCGCGAACATAGGCAAACAGTTTTCCACTCCTTGGAAGTTCAAAAGTAAAGGTGGTGAAATTATCTAGAAAATAGCCTGGGACCCAAAAGGTTAATGCGATTAATTGCGCTGAAGTATTTTAATCGTTTGACAACACTAATATTAATGTTCTTTCATCTTAGGTGGTGTCTATTGTTGGAGAGGAGGTGTTCAGCTTCAAGCTGTGTCTTTACCCTGAATCTACTGAAGGAGAGGGTTACTTAGACACTTCAAATGTGGATGGAAAAGTTACACTGCGGGTGGGATGCATCCAGATTGTGTATCTACATCATTTCTTTATGGCCCTGCGGGTGAGAGAGCATGCATAGGCTTATTATGCAACATTTCCAGAAAGTACTGATGAACAAACTGACATTCTGAGTATTTATACTGGTGAAGCCGCTCATATTGATTTTACTGCTGCTTGTTTTGGGGTTTGTTCCTCAAAAGCATAGTTATTAACTAAGTTAGCAATATTGTTGGTTGCAATCCAATAGCTGGCTTTCACCCTACGTCACTAACGTATTTTTCGGCGTTCTTCTGTACTCGCGCGAACCTCAACTGGTGGGCTATTGGAGCTAGAGCCATTGAAAGCACTGTGTTTTGGCTGCAAAAAAGCCTTTTTTGTACAAAAAGCCTTAGTTTTGTGCCGTTTTTTGATGTTATAAACTGTCTAAGCGAGAGAAGGGAAAGAGTTATTATCGAGTACCTAAGGAAATGGCCCATAAAGGTGAGAAATGAAAAAAAAAAACTCAGAGAACCACGCTGTAGTACGTAATGCCCACAGCCTCGATTGTCGGCAAATCTTTCCGCTCTTGAGAAAATTCTGACATTTTCATCAAGTACGGGTCACGTCCGATGTATTTCCCTACTAACTCCTTGCATCTTTCCCTACATACCGGCTCCAAACCGCTACAATATGCACTTTTCTCCGTGCCGTCCATTGGTGTTGTTATGCTTGTCTCCACATCCTGCCCATCAGTTTGAATTGTTCGCGCTCCCGTTATCACGTCACTGGGACCCTGCTATTTCCCATTGCCAACCGAGTTGGAACACTCAGATCCCAGGGTTCCACCAGCGCTTTATAGTGAAAGGAAAAATCTGTTTGTTTTTTGTTGTTGTTGTTGTTTTTTCCCTAGCACTTTCGCCTACTAGTCATAAATGATATTGACTAACACCCGCCGCAAGCCCGAACTTGACTGACTAATTTTTCTGTGGGAAACACTGGATACTGATAAATGTATTTTTTATGTGTGACATAAAAATATATTTTTTTATTTAAGCCTCTGTTAAGGGCTCAAAAGACTATTCTTTGAAAATAGTTTTTTCTCCAAAAACGAACTGCAAGAATGTACACTAGTAGGGAGCGATGCCATGAACACTTGTGGATTATTAGCCTATAATTCAAATTTGTGAGCCATGAAAAGTAGGCTACTGAACTACAAGTATGCAAGACAGGAGGCTCGATCACTGCTTCCGTATCCGAAAATGGGTGTACTCTGTGCCAATCCAAGTTCTTGCTCGGATCTGTTCATACGTCAGACTTGCGGATGCGCGTATTTACGTCACTTCCCACTGTTGAGATCGGAAAGTACTTGGAAAAACTTGTTCCGAGGTTAAATGGAATGCATTTTCCAATTATTTTTCTCTGATCTTGCTGTTAAATATGTGGTGGCCATACTAGGCGGTACATGTTGTTCAGCAAGAACTTCATTAACTGTGTGAAACACATATATTTTTTGTATCTTAACAGTGATGCAACGTTCCACATTTATGTTGACTCTGATCTCTGAAGGCAGCAACTCCTACAACTGTCTGTCATTTTCTGTCTCTTAACTATTATGTTCCTTTCAGGGTTTTGTTTGCTTTCAATATTGCTCTTCCAGTGAGGTACTAATTTACCATTTGTTTCTGCACTGGCTGGATCATACTTAAATGACCTCTTTGCATCCTCTAATGATTTGCCAGGCTGTCACCCATAAACATGCAGTGAATCATCTGCAGTATAGGTTTCAAGTTGCAATCTTTCTCCAAAGACGTTTGTTCATTTATTTATTTGTCATTGCCTTACATTATGACCACATTCTTGATGGTGTACATAGTACCAGACTCTTGTTAGTTATATTTTCTCATTTTGCAGCAACATATCAGCATTGCTTTGGTATGTCAAATGTGTATGGTTTGAGGTCAGTGACATGAAAAGGGCAGGATCGAGCAGATCTGGTTTATAAAAGCAAAAAGATACATGGAGAGTGCATTTTTTTATGTTTTAATGCATGTCCTAATCTAAACCAGCACCCAAAGACATAGTAATATAGTGAGTAGAGCGCTCCTATCACCCTAATCACTTCTGGTTTATAAGACGACACAGGCTAGTTCGACAGGAGCTCAGTGTAGGGACGAGGGCAGACTGTGCTGGAGGATGGAGGAGCAGAGGCCACAAAGGTGACATGGTTGAGAGACAGGTTATAGTGAAAAGAAGCCACAAAGGTATGAACAGGGGGTTGCTTTTGCAGTAGTCTCTTATCAGCATTGCTGCATCTGGGCAAACTCACTTGCTCAATACCCTGACAGCAAAGACACAATGTAAGAACATTCTGTTAGTGTGTCTGCTTGGGGCCTATATTACAATAATAGTCCCTCTTAAAAGCATTAAAATAAAAATACAGTTTCTGTCACGTTTTGTTTGGTATTTTGGAATTTCCATTAGAGGCAGACAGGGAAGATTCTCCAATAAGCCAAATAGCTGAGACCCGAAAGAGTCATCCAAATTTTAGTGTCAGATCTTTAAATTCAGAAGGGGGATTTACAACAGTATTGTACCCCTACAGGCAGACTTACAACAGTGGGTAGGCTAATGCAACAATAGAAAATAAAATCCGAGTTGCTCAGCATGTTAAGCATTGGCCACTTTATATTAGGGGTTGATCTTTGAATGTCTCCAAGAAGAAGTCTTTTCTTTGTTCATGAAAACTGGTGGAACTTTTCAGGTTCACTAAAGATTTTTTGCAGCGGCATTGTTCCATATGCATATGGGGGGACAGTGGGCTGTTTCAGCCAAGGATGAGAACAAGCACTTTGCCAGATTTGTAGAGCTATTAAGTGGGTGCTCTGTGATTGAAAAAAGCAACATTAGTTTTTTCAGAAAATCATTCAGTTGCCCTGGCAACAACATGTACCTGTACAGTATGTCAGACTTTGACTTGTGCTGTCACTGAGATTTTCTGTCAATTCAATTTTCATTATGTGCAATAAAGACTAATATGCAATTCAACGTATTTTTCTCCCACCGCATGGATTTTGCCCTATAGTGCATGCCGGTTTGCCTGTTTTAATGTTAGATTTGATTGGCTTGTATTTACATATTAACTGGAAATGTTCATTGAATATCTACATCATACATCACTGAACATGTTTTTCAACAGTCTCATCTTATGCATCACTTTGCTTCTAATGTCATGTTTTATGCACAATATGCAAAGTTTTTAATTTCTTGTAACCTTTTTGCTCTGATATACTCTTGCTCTCTTTAGGTTTTTGTGGATAACTTCCAGGCTGCAAAATTAGCCCTAACTTCAGCTACATCTCAGGCAGCAGAAAAGGCAGCAAACAGCATGAAAGAATTTTCCGAGAAGAATTTCCGCCTGTCCATGGATGTCATACTCAAAGCCCCACTCATCATTGTTCCCCAGTCATCATCATCCCATGAAGCGTTATTGGTAGATCTGGGGCTCATTACTGTGAGCAATTCTTTCAGCCTGGTTCCAGATTACAAAGGTCCCCTTCCTCCACTTCTGGAAACAATGGACATCAAACTTACCCAACTGAAACTGGGCAGGTACAGTATATGATATGATATATAATATATGATAGAAGTATTAGTATAAATGATATATGATGAAGTGCTAGATATGATGTTCTAAGAATTGATATAGGTACAACAGACAGACAGTATAGATACAACATTGTTCCACATTTGGGCAGTTGCCAACAATTTCTATTGTAAATACATCAAAATCTTATCAACACTGTAATCAACATGAATTTTACTGTAGTCACTAAACTGACTGTATTATCGCCTAGCCCAATTTTTTTCACACTTATGCTGACGTAATTCATCATGTTTTTTCTCATTCTTAGACATAGGACCACACCAAAAAAGGAGTCATCACAGATGTCTACTGAGACAGAGCTTCTAAAGCCCATTAATCTGGACTTCCAGGTCAAACGTAATCTTTCTTCAACATGGTTTTCAGAAATCCCTGGACTGGAGATACAAGGGATACTCAAGGCAATTAATGTAAGTTTTACATTGCAGTGGAAACCCAAAGTTTACAAACACCTCTGAGAGAAACACAAAAACATTTTTTCTTTACAGTCTAACATTGATCTGAAACAGACAAAGCTTACTTTGATTCAGTCAATGTTATCACAATGTTATCAATGTTTATATTCATTACATGTCAGAGTAAGAAAAACTATTTTAGAGTTTACATCCACTCCTGACCCTATGCTTGAAACAAAAGACACAATCTTCTCCTGCCTCCTTCATGCTGGTGTTAAAACTTTTTCTCATTGTTTCTGAACTCAGGGGAGTTCAGAAACAATGAGGCAGATTGGCCACTGACTAGGCTGTGAAATTTTCAATGCAGCGTTACAGGCGGTGAGCGGTAGCCTGACATAGCCCGACCATAATACTGCTGTTCATCCGTATTCATGGTCTGGAGGTTTCGGGGGGGAGGGCATTCATTTCTGGTTTGAAACGATTGGACAGCTCGTCTAATCAGCTTCGCTTATTGGCCGGTAGACTCTCTACCGATGTAAACACGCCCCAGAGGACCGTGCCCAGACCATGATGCGTATGAACATTCATATTATGGGCGGGCTATGGCAGGCTAGGTGGGCAGGCCCAGGCTCTCAAGATGCTTGTTGCCACATAAAACTGTGTATTTCTTTGTATACCAATTTGTTAAATAGATCTGTCTCGGGGAAGAAGACTTCAGTCTTTTGACAAAGATTTTAAAGGACAACATCGGAGAAGAAAATACAAGCCATCTTGATGATGTCAATAAAACCCCCATCACAGGTACTTGTACTCTCTACAGTCTGCCCATCCCTCAATTCTTCAATTGTATCAGTGACACTAATCTTTTCTCAGAATGTCATCGGAATGAAGAAGCAACGTGTGATCCAATTGAAGGGCAGGCTGTTTCACCAATAGTACAAGATCAACAGAAAATCCTTGATGGAGGCCTTGGGGAAAACATTGTACAGATTCTGCTCAACTTTAAAATCATGGAGGTATAGAGACAATTGATAGTTGTACTTCACTGATCATTAGCTATTTATGTTAATGCAATGGTTCAGTGTCATTCAAACATAGCTCTTTTGCGCGAGCCGGCTGACTGCAGGTAGCTAGTTGAGCGAAAGAATTTGGAACTACATAGACCGAACACTGAACGCAAAAGTGAACAAGCAGTTTCCATTGAGTCAATGGCACCTCAAATCTTATTTTTCTGTTTTAAATGTTGTATGAACCATTGACTCAATGTAAAGTGCTTGTCCGTTTGCTTTTGCATACAACCTATGTTTTTTCCAATTTCTTTCATTCCTCTTGCTATCCAGTGCAGTCAGCAGACTCGTACAACAGGGATATACTTGAATGACGCCGAACCATTGCTGTGGCAACTGTTCCCGTTTGGTCTTTGGTATTTTTTGCCCTCAGCGGTGCCTTCCAGGCAGCGCTGCCTTCAAGGCACTACTCCACTCAGTTTAGGGTTAGGATGAGGGTTGAGGGGGTTAGGGTTAGGAATAGGGTAAGGGTAGTGCCTTTTAGGCTGTGCTGCCTGGAAGATGCCGTTGGGGGCAAAAAACACCATTGAGCGTTCCGTTTCCTTTTTTCCTTTCAGGTTACGATTACACTGAAGAAGCCTCTTGAGGGAGTTGAAACTCCCTTTTTAGACCTGAATGTCTCACAACTTGGCATCAACATGACACAGCACACTTATGACTTATGCGCCACTACTTATATCCAGACAATCTCCTTGAGGTGTCTACAGTTTCTTGGTAAGTGCACACCTTGACAGTTCCTTGACAGTCTTTGTTGCCTCTAATAAGAATTTTGACAAGTGCACCAAACCTCAATTAACTGTGTTAGATTTTAAACAGGAATATACATTTTTAATTTTTTTTTTTTTTTTTTTTACATCAACACATTTTTAAATTTTACAATATTATAGAAGATTTGCAATGCAAAATGCAATGCATTTTATTGAAATGATGGGGGAATTAAATGAGAAAAATAGAGGTAGCTGTTGTGGCATTGGATTGGTGTTAGTTTTGGATTGGGATTTTGAGCAAGCTTTGAATTTACATCTTTTCCATTGCAGACAGCACTGGTGGACCACTGTGCCTTGTCAGCTCCACTGCAGACTATGGAACAGAGCTTCTTAAAGTGCAATATGCAAAGGTGAGTAAGTCAAATAATAATAATAAAAACATTTACATTTTTAGTTGTACAGTAGTAATAGTAGTATTTGACAGTATATCGTACAGTAGGTTTCAAAGTATTCACATATTACTGTTATGATATCTTTGTCTGTTATGTGTTGTTGTGTTAAATTGATATATTTGGGGAAATGCACTAATTATTCACGTAACCTTAAGTTAAACAGTCTCGCCTTTTTCCAGTTCATCCAGCCATTCTCTGCCTGACAAATATTCCATGATAATGACAGCCTCACAGAAAGTTATCCCTTACTCAACGACCTATGCTATGCTGGTGTTTAAGTGCTACTGTCATGCTCAGAGAATGGCTGAATGAACTGGTGAAAGGTGAAACTCAAGGAGAGGTGGACAATTAGTGTACTAATTTCTCCAAATGGTGGTGTTTCCCTTTGGTGTGCTATCTAAAGTAACTTGACTAACATATATCAGTTTTAATATTTGGACTCTTACTTACAGGCTGACCGCAATGGGCCAAACTTCACAACCACTTTCAAGAACACTGAACAAATGATAAATGTAAGTCAAGCGCTAAATCCAAAGATTCCAACATGCCTTGGTCTCTGTAAATTCACCATTTCCCATATTTCCAAATGAAGTGTAACAGAGTTAAAAATCATCGCAGTAACAAGTTACAATGTTGCTATGTCATTAACGTTCTGTTCATGTTTATTTAAAAGTCAGAGCGAGTTGGGCGAATTGATATGCAAGTCTGAATGTGGAACTACTTCAATGCCCTGCAGTTACCTGAAAAATAATGCACGTTCTAAATAGCGCATCGCAATAGGAAATTCAACCAAGCAGGTTATTATAAAGCCATGAGTTTGGAAGTGAGGGATGTACTGTAGGCTAGTGCATGGGCAAGGGCCAAGGATCAATCCTGGCAGATGCTGCTGGCACACATCCCAGTGGAAAATGTATAATTTATCCCACTAAAAACAGTAAAGAATACAATGACATTTTATCATCAACACGGTTTTACAGTTTAACAGTAGGCCTATCTGTCAAAGACGAGGCAAGTCTGGTGGACTGTAAATGGACAGCATCACGCATTGTGCAGTACCTGCTTGAACCCAGATCTCCCATGTGACATTCAAATGCTTTACCACAGTGCTATCTGAATTTACATGTACCTAAAGGGTAAAGGTAATTTCAGATTAAGGGTACATTAATCTGAAATTAATGTAGCGCTTAATGTATCGAGAGTTCACAAGTATAAAATGAAGTGTAATGAAGTTGTTTTAATAATTATTTCCACATACAGTAATTCTTATTTAGCTGCAATTTGAATATTATTATCAGGTCGG
Organism: Sardinella longiceps; assembly: GCA_027497455.2. NCBI lineage: Eukaryota > Metazoa > Chordata > Actinopteri > Clupeiformes > Clupeidae > Sardinella > Sardinella longiceps. The sequence continues at coordinate 22,949 of JAODXP020008214.1, read as the reverse complement.
TTTACAAAGTAATTATGCTAAAAGAAGTCAATTGTAGATGGACTGATGGTAAAGTTTGTCAATAGTATAGGCTTAAAAATATTGGCAATTTATTACAAATTGACTGCATCTGAAATCTCCTCTATGGTCTATGGTAAATATATTTCAGTAGGCTAATGGCTCAACTTTCTCTGTTCTGCTATGCTGGACCAGACATCATTATGTGAAGATCACAATGTAACCACACCATAATGTTTTAGGTACAGTCAACTTACAGTTCACCATAAGATAACCAGGAACTATATAATAGTTGAAGTTCTTGTAACATTCCATGTTGGCGGGTTATGCCGTTATACAGTCTATGGGTTATGCATGATGCTGATCCATGCTACTTGACGACTATGCTTTCGGGAAGCACTTCTGCTGCCCCCTAGCGGCTGCTTTTGTACGTAGATTTCATCTGAACAGAGAGATCTTGGGTCATCCACCGCTTTAGATCAGCTGATCTTTTTAATGAATGAGCACTGTAAAGTGCTGAACGAACTGAACTGAACTGAACTCAATCGGCATGAGACATCTGTGGAGGCTACATCAACGATGCATCCTTTGCATTGAAAATTGCAGCTTGGAACTGTGTGGTCTGCATGGCTGCATGGCACAGATTTACAGAGCCAAGAATAAATAAAGGGAGAAAGTGGGGGTCAGAAATTGTCAAAATCTATCATGTTGTCCTCTTACTTTATGCTTATAGATTATGTTCTCCTCCCTGGATGTGAAACTGCACACTGAGGCTCTACTCTCCGTCATAAACTATTTGTCATCAGTGGTGACCCAGCCACCTACAAGCAAAGTCACTGCTGACACGGAGACCAAACCCCAGGCTGGTTCAAGAGTAAATTCCAACAAATTTGGTATGACATATACTGTACCAAAATTCACTCACAAAAGAAAAAAGTTTTCCCCCTTTCTCTGAACAAGAAAAACATATGTCTATATTTTTTGTATACACATTTCAGAATCTCCCATTAATGATGCTGTGATCGATATGAAGATCGTGATGAAGCTTGGGGCATTTAACATATTGCTATGTGACCTTAGCAGCAATCTGGCGGATATCAGGATCCAAGGTAAAGCATAATCAAGTACTCAAACATTACCGTACTATTTCATCAAACATACTGTACATAGGAAGTCAATTGGTGATGTACAAGATCGGACAAATTAATCTACCATGTGATTTCAGGTCTGCAAGGACTGCTACTAATGCAGCAGTCTGAAACGCACATCTCCACCAGCCTCAAAGATTTCATCATAGAGAATGTGGATCCCAACACACTACACTCCAAGGCAAGTCTACAGCTTGTTCCTAATTTTTTTCTCATTTTTCTAAATTTAGTTTCTCTCACCTCAATTGTTCATGTGTGCACATTAAATTGTGTATGTTTTTCCTAAAGGCTGTCTCCATAGCTGGAGATGAAGTTTTTAGATTCTCCATGAGCTTGACTCCTAAGGCTACAGAGGGCTCTGGATATGGTGATATGACCAAAATGGATGGCTGTGTCAAGTTGTCAGTAGGCTGCATCCAGCTGGTCTACCTACACAAGTTTTTCATGTCAATTCTGGTAGATCTCTCTCTCTCAATCACTCTCTTGATTTTAATGTCTCAAGTTGAATACAAGTAGTTTGGTGAACCAACAGTTGGATTTCATTGTGTACATTGTGACAATGAAATCTAACTACAATCCAGGTCTAGATTTGAAAGGTGACAATGCGCTAATGACTTCTCTATCTGTACTGTCAAACAAAAGCCCACCTAAGACATTCAATTCAATCCAATTCAATTTGTAGATAGCCAAATACAAAACATTTGCCTCGCTACACTATACAGACCCATGAGTCCCTTTTATTTGGTGCAATACATTTTAGGAAGAAACCTTGGGCAGATCCAAGCCTCATGGGCACAACCCAACTGCCTGGGGCACAATGCAGTTGAAGAAAGAAGAAGTGCTATTAGTCATCCAATATCCAATATATCCACATATAATTACATACATAAATTATTTGTCTATGTCTTAACTTTATACATAGTGTATAGTTCATGTACATACTACCTGCTATCTAATGTAAGAACTATTTTTTCTGTTTTGGAATTTATTGTTATGTCATTATTCCCCTATTTTTCTCTCTATGCAGAACTTCTCTAATCACTTTAACACAGCAAAAGAGGCTCTCAGTGTTGCCACCACTCAAGCAGCTGAGAGGGCTGCCAGCAGCGTGAGAGATCTCGCTCAGAAAAGTTTCCGTGTGTCTTTGGACATAAAACTAAAAGCTCCTGTCATCATTATTCCGGAATCCTCATCGTCTGCTAATGCACTGCTGATGGACCTGGGTTTGATCACAATTGGCAACACCTTCAGCATGCTTCCTGTGGAAGGGGGTCCCTTACCAGTTGTAATTGAACTCATGGATGTGAGCCTCACTCAACTTAAGCTTTCCAGGTAGGTAGGGTTAAATGCACAGTTTTCTGTACTGTGTCATTTTAAAGTGTATGTTCAGCAGTGTTGATAATAGAAAACCTGTCGCTTGAGTTGGATTTTGAGGTTGGTCGCGAGTTCATGCACACCAGCTGGGCCATTCATAACAATAGGCAACTACACCCAGATGCATGAGAGCATATTTCACCCTCTTCTGCCAGGAAGCATTTGTCACCCTGCTATCTGACACATAACTATATCTTCAGCTATTGCATGAACATCTTAAATCATGGATGAAACTTTTTTAAACCTTGATTGTTAAGCTAAATTTAGCCCAGTCATCCATCCGTCCTAACATCCCTCACGTCTTTACTGACTAAAACATGCCTAAAATAGGGGGTTGAATGCAAACGCTCACCAGAAACCTGGAGATACTTATCATGTTTATTTAATCCATAAATTTAATCCACAACTCTGTATAGTCAAACACAAAGCAAACACAGGCTTACTCGCTGCCTACAAGTAACTGTAGCCTATGCGATCTCGCTGTACAGTGCCATCTGCTGTTTGAGAGAATAATTCCAAAATGGCGCTTCTGTCGAATTTGGTTGTGCGGCAGGTATGAAGAGTTTGTGCAAACCTGTGACATCTCAGATGACACGCGCACCAGCAGACACGTCAGCCTTATCATCCTGAAACAGTTCAAGTTTGACTGGCAAATTTCAGTTTCGGATGAAGAGATAAAGGCGTGGACTGAGGACATAGACATTGGCATATAGTGTGACACTATTGTCTTGTGCTTTTGTATGTGTGTGTCTGTTCCAGAGTGTGTTTGAATCAGAACTCCAGCACTGAGCTGTTGGAACCTGTGAATCTGGTGTTGAGTGTGAAGCGGAATCTGGCCTCCTCCTGGTATAGGAGTCTACCAGCTGTGGAAATACATGGTGACCTCAAGCCAATGAAGGTCTGCAAACTCTCTGCACATACATTATGCACACCCAAGGGTGATTCCCACCTGATCTACCATTGCTTAACTAACATGTTTAATTTACCTTTTATTCAAGATTTGTTGGCCAACATCCACAATTCCACAATTAAAGGAAATATGAAATATTCTTTTCTTCAGTTAGCATAAGTTGTGTGTTTGCCAGCAGGTTTATGTCGTACAAAATGTATATAGTGTAAATTGCTGGTTGACCACAACAACCAACTTTGCAATATCTTTAGTTTCAACAGTAGTGCAATTTCATATCAACTCCAAATCACTAAAATCTTGATTTTGACACCATGGTCCTTGCATTTTCTTTTTTTTGTTTTGTTGTTTTTTAGTCCAAATATTCTTCCATGTCCAAAATTTCAGCTTGACATCTTGTTTAGTTTCCAAGATATGACATGGATAGATGCAGCCTTAAACTAGAAAAGCGCTCAGAGAGCGCAGACCTCCGCCAAGACAATGTGGTCATAGATGATGTTCTGGGTCACCGATCAGCACCAAAATTGAAACAGTTCTTCATTATCCCAATCCGAAAATTTCATCCAAATCCGTGCAGTACTTTTCGAGTTATGTTGTACACAGACAGACACACAGACGAACACACACCCGCCCCGCCGGCGAAAACATAACCTCCTTGGCGGAGGTAAAAATTTTAATAATTCTTGTTTTTCATGAGCACCAATTTTTTTAAAAGAAACATTTTTTTGAACACTGTGGGAGTACCCATCTAATCACACCCAAATTATTTTTTTCTGAAACGACAAAAAAGTCTGTTTTTGTTCTCAAATGACCATGAATTTGCAAATGTATGTGTATGTCCGTGAAAATGCTTCATAGACCATGAGTGCTGTAATGAGTGCAGACATGTAAATGTCCATATTCAACAAGTACTGGTGCCATACATTGACCCTTGAAAATGTAAAGGACTTACCTTGAATTGCGAATTCATGCCTATAGCAAGCCATTATGAAATCAAACGGGGGAGATTCTAAGCCAAGACAAGAGCAGTCATCAAGAAGACGTGTGTTAGAAAAAAGATTATGGCTAGATTTGCGAGTTGGTTCAATTAAAAGATAATGGTTTAATTGGTAATGAAACAAAACTACAACGCTCTGGCTACAGGGCGCTGGAGATTGCATTCTGTCGATTACAGAAAAACATTGTTTTTTATGTTACAGTCCGATGCTGACAGTTTCACACCTGCTTTCTGCTTTTGCAGATGTATGAAAAAGTTTGTCTGACCGTTTCACACCCGCTATCTGTCTCTACATTGTTGCTTAACAGTGTAGCTTTGCATTTTGCAATGATTATATAACATATTAATCTTACACATGGAAGAATATTAGGACAAAAAATCTCATTCCATCCCATTCTAAACTGTACACTGGCTAAAGACCATGCACGCAATATTGACAAAACACATATTGGACTTTAATTTAGGTTTTTAAACTTTACTTATATTTGGAATAAACTTGTCTTTTGCTTTTTTGCACTTTTTGTTTTGTATGGTATTGTCTTAAATTATAGGTATCACTGAGTCAGGAGGATCTTAAAATGGTTCTTAGCATTCTGATGGGGAATACAGGAGAGGTCAACTATGAACACGTTGAAAAGACACTTGACAACCAAAGTGACAGCACCAATGTGCATGATTCCACAGTAAAAGGTAACAGATATACGGGGTCAAAAGTAAATACAAGTACAGTAAATTATTGATTATGCTATTCCTCTTTATGCATTGTTCCTCCATTGTTTACCTAGATGTGTGTGTAGATCAAATACACAGTGAACCACAGACTGAAGAGCTGTTGACAGAAAAGATGGAAACACTGAAATTCAGCTTCAATATTAACAGTCTTGAGATAGTGCTATTGGGTATCCGGTCTCAAAAGGTCAGCCTTTGGTTTTGTATCCATATTTATTATTATTATTATTATTATTATTATTATTTATTATACGGGTCTCTAGAATGTTGAGGGAGGCTCCATTCACTTTCAATGGGACTCCTCAACGTTCGCAGGTCAGTTATTTTTGTATAATGACCGCTGGAAAACTATAATGACCGCTGTCAATGGCAACAGGTTTTTTGCCTGAGATTCACGTCTCCGTATCAATGCGCGCATAGAGATCAATGAAAGTGAAAGGACATCAGCTGCGTTCTATAGAATGTTTCAAGTTGAAGTTTCTTTGCGAACTATTTGTTTCTCCGCTGAAGCCACGAAACGTTAACAAATTAAATGTAAAAGACGTTTCTGTAAAATATTATATCGTCCTGTTGGCAAGGACCCGTATAATAAGCGGGATAATGTATTCCCTTGAGGACGAATCATCTTCCTCTCGGGAAATATATTTCTATAATGACCGGCGGACAATACATTATCCCTTACTTATTCATTTTGGGTAAATGTGAAATTAAAGTTGTCTTTCTTTTTTTTACAAAGGCATCAGAGCAAATTATAGACCAGCCCTTTGGAGAATTCACACTGCTTCAAATGAAAACTGAAGGGACAGTATTGTCAGATAACAGCCTTGATATATCTACTATCTTGAAGACCTGCAACTTATATGATCACAGGACCACTGGTGAGCGAGTCACTTCCAGGTATGTAGATGTGCGGATGGGTTCACAAGGTCACAAAGGTCACAAAACACAATTCTGGGTTTTCGATAAACATAGACACACTGCGAGACAAGCCCGTTGAAGCCCATTTCTGCATCACCTTGTTTTGCATAGGGTTGGTTTTATATGATTCAAAACGAATAGAGGCTGTGAATAATTGAAGGAGGGATATGAAATCCTTGTAAAAATGGCACTTAACACCTTAATACACAATTAAAATGATTTCCATGTTCGAATGTCTTGTTTGTATTTTGATAGACCCACCCTAACCCACATTGCCCTAAGCCACATTGTTTAGTTCTCCTAAACTTGCATCCTTAAGAAAGCAGGTCACCAGACTATGGGTTCCCACAGTAGCCCCATCTACTCTGTTATGCCTAGCTGATATAGCAGTTGCATACACCTTGATAGTGGAAGCTGCCAGGCCGTCATCCAACCGACTTTAAAAAACAGAGTATAACTGGTATTGGCCAGGTGTTGGCTCACGTCTATGTTCTTGGCACCGTGTTACAAAAAGCATCTGTGGAGGACGCCTGTGAGTTGTGGAACATTTGCACCACTGGGTCACATTTCCATTTTCTCCCTACTATCTATTCTGCGATTATAAGATGACCCCTGTTTTACAGCAACAAAAACATTGTCTTATATTCGGGCTAATACACTATACAGTTTTTGAGTATAGACATTACGGTATTTCTTCCATTACCAATCTAACTATGTGTCAAACTACAGCAGGTAGAATGTACTTGGTGATGAATAATGATGAATAATGATGAACAATGATGATCTATTCTGTGTCTTTCCTCTGCTTTGTTTGCAGAATGCTGGGGAGGCGAGATGAAGAGAGTTCTGTTGCCATGATTGATGTGGCTTACAGGCAGGACAAAAGTGGAAGAAAAGTGGTACTTGTTCTGCAAAACCTTTATCTGTGTGCCAGTGTGGAATTTCTCTTAGCTGTCGCAGACTTTTTCATTCAGGCCATACCAGAAATGCCTTCTACAAAAGTTGATAAGGCTAACAAGCCTCAAGTGAAACAGTTGTCAGATCCTACTTTTGCTGTAAACAAACAACCAGGTAAGGATATGACTTTATTTGAGACTTTGCGTTCAATAACCAAGCCTCTCTACGATTGTAAAACAGTTTTACTTTTTAATGTGGGCACACAGGCATTCTGTATCAGGTTCATAGACAAGTGAAAATTTGTGCTGTCAGTTTGACGTGTTAAAATAACGTTAACGCAAACCCATTTTAGCACTGTCATTTTTTTCCGCACGATTAACGGATTTGACCTGCCATTGCCTAAATTTGGAATATGAAAAAATATATATTTCTGCCATTCCAACACATACCGACGTTTCAGTTTGTCTTCTGTTTGTAGGCTATCACTTTAAGTAGGCCTACTGCTAACTAATACCTACAGTGTTCTCCAGTCCCGCATGCACACGCACTGACACACGTATGCTCGGCTGTGTCTCTCTTCCAATGTCAGTGAAAATAAATATTTTACCGATGCAATCATTGGCGTTAACTGGCATGTTCGATATTTAGCTTGTTAATTAGCTAGATGATTAATGATAATTGAACTAGATGATTCTTAAGTTGTCACTTAAGAAATCTCTTCTCTTGAAATGAATACCCTGCAAGTGATATCGGTCTCAAAATTTTACTTCGAAATATGTAATTTATCAATCCTGATTAGTTCCAGGCGACACATACCCTATGATGTCATGTTCAGCCCGACTAGATTATCCGCCATTTTGGGTTTTATAAAAAGTGAAACTAAAGGTTCACAGGCCACAAATATTGTCCAATCTTCATGAAACTTGGTATCATGAAGCTTTTATTCGACCAAGCCGAATAAAAAGCTATTTATCGTCATTGTCAGATTCGCAACCGTTTGGCCGTTACAGTCAATTAGAAACGATGGCAAAGCCGCCAAACAGGAAGTGGCCTTTTAACTCAACCAAACTTTGGTCAACTGACAGGAAACTGCTTTTGGTGGCTTAGGGCCATCTCGTTGACTTCAGTAAATTCTGCTGCCTACTGCAAATTAGTTTGCTTGATCTGCTTGGCCCCTCGTTGCCGCTACACTTATTATTGGATTTCTTTTTTTTTTTTTCATTTTAAAGTGCTTTTAGTGCTAATATATGCTGTAATTGTTTATACAATTGTTTGAGTTCTATGTTAATAGTGTTATGTTTGTGCCCAGCGTGGATACAGCAGACCTATGTACATGTGGTTGTTGTGGACCCCGAGGTCGTGTTTGTGGCAAATCAGACCTGTGCACAAGCCCCATCTCTGGTGGCATCATTCCAGTGTGACTGTCACCTTAAGTCAGACGGGAGTCTTTTGAGCTTATCATCCAACATCAGGGACCTTCAAATTATTGCCTGTCCTTTTATACGTAAACATGAGGACAAGGCTGTCTCAACGGTAAGACCAGACAGACACAGCACATGACATTACTGTGAACAAATACCAAACTGGAGTTCATTTGTCTTTTCATTTATCAGACAACACAACTCTTCTAAAATTATCAGACAACACAACTCTTCTAAAATTATGATCACTGTTTTCTATTCAGATTTCAATCCTATTCAGTTTTTTTTTATATATATATATATATATATATATATATATATGGGCAATTCCAGCGTTATGGACGTGACATTTTCGTGCATTATTGATGAACAAAAGGCCAGATAACCTCCGCAAACCTAGCAGTATTTCACAATTTTTTTTCATATTCTTCTGCAAACTCCATGGCTGAATACAGGCAAACAGAAAAAATTAATATCATGATTTGCATCATAAGAATATGAGCCTTTCAATTTGCGTTATGGACGTGACGAAAAACGGACAAACTTTTGAGAGAGCGTAGTTTTTGCTCTGAAGTGTGTGAAATTTCTAGAGAAATGTAAATATTACTACATTCATACCAAACAGGACACCTCAGTAAAGACAGAGAAAGACTTAATTTCAAATGTAAATGTAAAAAAAGTTGGTTTTCATTGGGAGACATGGCGTTATGGATGTGACGTTATGGACGTGACGTCTGGAAAAACCCTCCAAAACGATACAAAACAATTGTGAATGGTGGATTTTAACCTGTAACAAGAGAAATAGTAATATAACAATGAAAAATAACTGATAGCATTACAGCTTTGTGTGTGTTATCACCCACTTATGCCCATTATAAGCCCCTCCATAGACTTACATTATAGCTGAATAGGGTAAAAATTTTAACAAACAGATATCCTATCGAAACTTGCTCAGTTGAATATTTACATCGAGACAATACTTTTTTGTATTGGAAGTTTTCTGAAAGAATTTGTATGTCCATGTAGGTGAGACTTAAAGTTTTAAGGTGAGGTTTACTTTTTCGTGGAATTGCCCATATATATATAAATCTTGACTAACTTTTTGACGTTTGCATTGCATATTAAAAGTGCTTAGGTTCTGTCTGCATGTCCGCATATCATCTCTCAGATCTGCCCAGATATGATAAGCAAACACAGTGGGTAGTATGAGATAAAGAGGAGGAAAAAGGTGATTGCTTCAGTGGGTGAAGATAAATATCCAGGGTCAGGTGCTATTCAGGATCAAAAGAGAGAATAGATTCAAAAAGAAGAGAAGAGATCCGAGGCACTCTGCCATATAAAAAGTCCTTTATTTAGGAATGGACTAGCCATCTCTCAGATCGGCCCAGATATGATAAGCAAACACAGTGGGTAGTATGTTGGTTTGTTTCTCTTAGATGGTTAGATGGAGCTTTAATTAGACACTTCCGTCCCTCTATAATTTTCCACAAATCCCACAATTTGGGACATGAACAATTGGGACAGAAATCTGAACTAGGCCGTATAACATTTGTGTTGGATACAAAAACGAACAGTTACTGCAGGGGAATCTGCCTAGTACATCTTTATTATTGTTCCTTAATAGTCTTAAGGCTTCCACACACTGGTTCCAACAGCATTGCAGAGCACTTTCGTATTCAACAATATAGTGTCTTTCATTTTAAGCAACCACCTGTACTGTATTAAAAATACAGATTCATGTTAAATTTACCTCAGAGAAGCACTAATTTTAAAAATGTCTGAATAACTGTAGGTGCTGCATCCATGTTCAGTTCTCCTTGACGGCAAGATGGAGGAGAACGGTCCTATTCATTTATCTTTGGATATTGATGAAGTCATCATCAAGGTAAAATCTAAAACGTTATGTTTTTTTTTTCTTAACACACCCTATCATGTCCATTTCCATATGCCAAATTCTCCTGCCACTTACATTCACCAGTCACTAGGTACACCTCTGCAAATGCTTGTTAATATTAGTAACTAATAAAACCAATCACATTACTCTACAGAATGTGTTTTCCTTCGCCCATCTGTATCTTTTTATTCTTTTCAGATCTCTCCAGTTATCATTAATACAGTTTTGACAATATCTACGGCCATGTACCCTAAGACACCAGCTAAGCCATTAGAGGTATGTTCACCTGAAGGGAGTAAACTGTGGGGCGTGATGGATATCAACAGCCACAACTATTGGTTCCTTGGGGTAGAACCTGCACAGGAAATGACCGAGAATTTCAACATTGCCAAAGAGCGGTCTGTGGAGGAGAACTTCAGATTTCAGGTGAAAGTCGTCCAGTTGATTTTGGAGTCAGGACTGGGTCACCATACTGTTCCACTGTTATTGGCAGAGTCCTCTTTTACCATGGATGCACACAATTGGAGTTCACAGCTGCAGCTCAATGCTGACATGACACTAGAGGTATGAATGAAATATAATGAAATGTAACGTAATGTAAGCAAGGTGTTATCCTTTGCTTTTTCTTCTGAAATGTTACTGAGAGATTTTTTTGTGTTACAGGTTAATTACTTCAATGAAAATAATGCCGTCTGGGAACCCCTAATTGAACGAGTGAATGATGGGCAACAAAGATGGAAGCTCAGCTTGGAGGTAACATGTTTTTTTTGAGCACTTTGGTCAACTTTGTTTTAATTTCAATTGGTCGCAATCTCAATTTCGCCCTTAGTACTTGATGCTTGTGATTAGTGCTGTGTCCACTTTTTTGAACGTGCGATTAACGCCTGGCATACTGGAGAGAACTGCCAAAATTAATCTTATGAGCATCGTTCACATTGGTCAACTAAATGGAAAACACCCAGTGATTCTAAGCTGTAAAGAGTGCCAAATTTCAATACGGTTGTAGCTACTTAAGCACTCATATCAGCAATCCTGGAATGTCTCTTATCCAATAAAATTAGGCCTACTTGGTTGGAACTAACATGTAAAACACTTTATAGTTTACCAATGTTGCAGCCTATTAAAGAAACATTTGCATAAAGCAAGTCTATGTAAAAATAATGGGACAAAAAGAAATCAAGGGACATTTACAATAGAAAAAAATGTGATTAATCATGATTAATTATGAGTTAACTATGGCATTGATGTGATTAATCGTGATTAAATATTTAAATCGTTTGACAGCACTACTTGTGATGCATATTGCATTTTCAGGTTAGAGCCCTTTGCCTTTTGCAGTTGGTACAATTGGAATATTTTTCTATATATTTCTGTTGTGTTTTATATTTACAGGTGAAAACCAATACCACACAAGATAAGAGCCCAGTTCCTGGTGATGATTACGTAGTATATCCTGACCCTCAAACATCGGTCACCATACGCTCAAGAGACACCATGAACGTTACCGTCTCCAGATGCTCACTCTCTGTCTTCAGTAACCTAGCAAAGGTGAGAGGTCACACGTTCTCAGTCAGCATGGAAGCAGTATCATTATCAGTATCATAATCTGAAGTCCTAGTTAAAGGAGCAGTGTGGAAGAAATGTTTTCCACATAGTCATAAAATGGCCCTGATATGTCACCAGACATGAGGGAATCATGTTCATTTTAAACACTGATATCTCTAACAGTTGTAGTCCAACCAGAATATTGTGCATTTGAACAGTTAACATTTCAAGTAGTGTTTATGTTGTTGTCATTGTCAAGACCTCAGTATGCTTCTGAAATACATCATGCCAAAGTAAGAAATAAAACAAATGTATGTATAGGAGATGCTTTTGAAAGCTGGAGATGGCTGAACATGATTGTAGTACCAATTTTAGCGGCAATCCTACACACTGCTCCTTTAAATCTTCCTAGTCTTCATGGTTAAACATAATTTTATACATACACATATTCCAGTGACAGTATGATTGGGATTGTCTCTCTCTAAAAAAAAGCAACATTGGTTAGCTCATTATATTGTCAAAACTTTTTTAACTATTGTGGATTTTTTTTTTCATTCACAGGCATTTTCAGAAGGTGCAGCGTCATCATTTGACTATTCTGTGACAGAAAAGTCCCCTTTCACTCTTCAGAATGCTTTGGGTCTACCATTGCTCATCCAGCACAGCAACAACTTGCGTATTACGAACAGGCCTGGGCTTGGAAAACTACATGAGGTGGATGTAGACGAGACCGTTGACTTGGCTTACTCAGTGCTCAAGCCCTTAACTCGAGCATGTTTGTCGCCCCTTCAAAGGCAAGAAAGCCGCCTCCTCTTGAGCATGGGTGAGTGTTTGTGTCTATGAATGAATGTGCAAAATATTTTTTGTCTGGTTAGGTTAGGTTAGGTTAGTAGTTGGCCTCTGTGAGGTGGATTCCTTAGCCACCTAATGGATAATGCAACAATACATGTTGTTGCTAGGTTATATTTTAAACGTTATTTGTTTGAGCGCCGAATTATGCAACTTGGTGAGCAGTTATAGAGTGGACCGAGGTCGAAACTTTAATTTTGAGGGAGACCTGTCTTGTGGTGCACCTCACTGATTAGGACTGCATTCTTCTTAAAGGGATATGCCACCTTGTAATGAAATAGAGTATTTACTACCTTACCTGGGGTAACATATGGGTAAAAGTATTTTGGTCTCAGTACATGCAAGGGCTAGGACATTTAAATCGATTTATTCAATTGCAAATCGATTTATTCGATTACACCTCAGAGAGAAACACAAAACCTTTTTTTCTTTACTGTCAAAAAATGAATCAACAATTTAAGGAAGCTTTGTCTGGTCACTATTATCACATTTTTTTTACATTTGTTGTATTTGTTAAATATCTGAGTAAAAAGACAAACATGGATTGTTTTTTAATTTCTTGATATCAGTCCAAAAGTTTACATAGACTTCCTTAATTTGATAGAATGGCCAAAAAAATTTGGGTTATCCTTCCACAGACTTCTCACACCAGTTTGCTGAAATTTTGGCTCATTCCTCTTGACAGAACTGGTGTAACTGGATCATGCCTTCAGCCTAACTTCAGGGATCTATGTGTGCTCTCAGTTCCTACAGGTTACAGTGAGATCTCAAGCATTCCCATCAATAAACCAAGTAGACGGCTCTACAACATCCGTGGACCAGATGAGGTTGTGTCTGTGGTGCTGCAGGTTGATGCCAAACAGGGTAACAGGATCATTACTGTCAGATCCCCTCTCCAGGTAAAGTTGTGTGAAACTTAGTATTATAACTGTGCTCCTTTTTAAACCTGTAGGATGTCATCTCGCTCCTTCACTACTGTAGATTATTTATTTAAAATGTTTTACATACATCAGAATGCAATGAAGATGTCAATTTGATGTGATTTGGTGTGCACCCACTTGTAAATGTACAGAAAGCATAAAGCACATTTTAAATTCAGCCTTTGTCGAATAAATTCAGATTAAAAATATATATTTTTATTGGCCATATACCAATACACAATGTGCAGTGAAATGCTTTGTCTACTGACACCTATAACTATGCTTGCATTGATTAAATTCGCTCTTGATGCGCGCTGTTATTATACTGGGTCTTTATAGTCCCTCATAGTCCTTGTAAGTAGTCTCTAGACTGTTCCCACCATTCTTATCAGAGGGAGAGTAATGCCTGACTTTTGAATAGGGAACCAATTCATGACTAGTAAGTGTTGCATAGGTATTACTGATGATAATGTTTCTCTCTTTGTTTAGATAAAAAACCACTTTGATGTGCCATTTGCTCTCCTGAAGTACTGCCCGATCAATGGACACTTGGTCAATGTCGGCGTCTCCCAACCAGAGAAAGAGTTACATGTCTCTTTAGAATCATACAGGTGAATTGATTTAAAATGCTAATTTCCAAGATTGTGCTATATTTTTAAGAGCTGTATATTGTTAGCTGTTTACGTGTGCTTGATTATCCTATCAACATTCCTCTGGATGAGCAATAAAAACACATTCTGACTCAACAACAACAAACAAAAGGGGATTTGTGTAATGGATGTCATGGATTCATACAATACAATGCAATGCATAAAATGATACCATACCATACTATGCATAGAGTTGAGAATCCTCTGGGGTACTTAAGTCAAAATAATGGCTTTGCTACGCATTTTTCAGCCTGCGTGCATTCTTCCAATGACTTAAGATACTGCCTTATGAACCTACAACATTCTAACTGTGTGTTCAGACCAAAAGCGATTCAGGCGACACGGGTGACAGAAGTAATTGAGTTTGTATGGAGACGGGCGATTTTGGCGACAAAAGAGGCAGGTGTGGTGGGCGATAAAATAAAGTTAATCCTCGGTTAATTTTATGTAATGAGCTATGATGCGGTTCAGCAACTACCAATCAGAATGCCGATTTACCGGTGTGACTCCTGTAGAGAAGCCGGATTGAAAGTTAGAATGCTAACGTCATGGGCAACTTTGCTGGTTTTGTTGCTGTGCTCAAGCGATGTTTCTTGGGAGTCTTGGCAACTCCTGCCAATTTATCACTCTTAGTCTGAATGCACAGTAAAAGATCCATTCCATCCAGGTTTCCACCTCAGTTTACATCTCTGCCCTCAGACAGAAAGTTAGGGGCGAGGACTAACAGATGGAGGAGTAACAGATTTGTAAAGCATGCTTTTTTGACAGCAATGATTGCATTTAGTACTTCAAAACTTGAATGACTTATTTATTTTTGGTCAGGCATCAGCTTTGGGTGTGCATTACAAATATAAATATGAACACAGATATATTCTTTTTAAACTGCAGGTGTCAACTCTTCCTCCTTCCTGTTGGTAATTTAGAAGGTCAATACTCACCATCTTCTGCATGCATCACCTGGAAAGAAAATGTTCATATGAGTTCAGAGGTGCAGTCAGAACTGGTGTGCCCAGCTACCAGTTCCAGTTATCTCCCTTTGGTGGTGAAAACATTGGCAGTACCTGATGACCTGACTTATATAGATTGTCAAGGTGGAGAAGATTGGGACCCTGCCTACATCATTCACTTGTATCCAGCGGTGACGATCCGTAACCTCTTGCCTTACTCTATACAGTACTTGTTAGAGGTAAGACTCAAATGTGGGTTTTCTGCCATTTTTCTTTTTCCCACAGTTGCAACCTAGCAACCAGCATAGCAACCAACATGATTAGAGAGTACTTTATTTGTCCTTCGGGAAGGAAATTCTTTCTCTGCATTTGACCCATCACACATGCATGTGCAGATGAAGTGCAGCTTTCATGAAGGAGCTATCTAGCATGCATAGGCCAGTGTCTTGCTACGATGCCGAGTTACCAAACATCGGCCACTTAAAAATAAATAAAAACTCGACGAGTTTAGACGAAGACAGAAAAACAACTAACGAAAATGACATCTATGCGTGCCGAATAAGCATAGACAGAAAGTACTTATACACAAACTGAACCAACAAAACATAAAAATTACAAAAATATTAAACAAAAACAAGAAGCCAGATGGAGCAGCATACTTGCCAGCGTACCCGTATCCTAGCAACTGATTATAATTATATTATAACTATATATTATGTGTTCCCTCTTTTTGATGTTGATGAGGAGCCTACCAGCATTTTGCACAAGCTGGAGTTTTAATATTAGACTGTGACATTCCTATGTGAGAAATTGCAATAGTCTAAGCGGGAGGAAATGAAGGCATGGATAACTGTTTAAAAGGTTGGTTGGGGATAGAATGGGTTTGAGCTTGATAGAAACTGCCTTTGACCACACTTCTTGTGAAATTTAAGGAGCTGTCTAGCTGAACACCCAGATTTTTGACTAGGCTCTGCAGGTTTGGTGAAGGAGGCCCAAGTGCATTGCCAAGGTTAGCGACAGAGGAGGGGGTGCCAAATAAAATTATTTCAGTTTTGCTTTCGTTAAATTGCAAAAAGTTGCATGCCATCCAGGATTTGATATCCACAAGACAGCTAAACTGTTTGTGGAGGGTGAAACTGCAATTATTCTCAGCATAGCAGTGATATTGGATGTTGTGCTTCTGGAGGTTAGAGCCCAGAGGCAGCATGTAAAGGAAAGAGAGCAGGGGGCCTAAAATAGATCCTTGGGGGACACAATATTGGCTTGCAGCAATGGAGGAAGACTGGCTACCAACTTTAACACAAAAGGCTCGGTCCTCTCAATAGGATCTAAACCTATTTAGGACTGGTTCACACACTCCTACTTTGTCATGAAGGCGAGCTATATCATGGTCAATTGCGTCATATGTAGCACTGAGGTGAAGAAGTAGCAGGACAGCATGTGGCCTTATAAACTACCTAGCAACTACCATACCTACCCTAACAACACCTTAGCAGCCACTTCAAGCAATCACTTACATTGTTGCAACGTAGCAAAGCAACCTACATGTTTAACATAGCAGCCACGCTAGCAACCACTATACCTACTGTACCCTAGCAACAGCCTAGCAACCACCTCAAGTATCCTAGCAACAGCCTAGCAACCACTTCCACAATTGTAATTTACCAACCAACATAGCAACTGGCATGATTAACCTAGCAACAACCATACGTACCGTAGCAACAACCTTGCAACCACCTCAAGTACCCTGGCAACATTGTTCTTATTGTTCTTATTCTTATTACTATTATTTTGTGAATAACTTCTTTTCTCTCTCTCCATCATTTTAGGGATCAGCACAATTTCTTGAAATATCTGAGGGAAGCATTTCTGATGTCTTGAATACTCGTATCACTGGTGAAATCATGGAACTTATGTTGTTGAAGTATCAAGGCCGAAATTGGAGCGGAAGGATGAAAATTCAAGAAAACCAACCAGAATTCTTCTCTGTAAGTCTGATTAGTCAGACATCAGAAGAGCTGGCAGTGGATCTGTATGTACATGTATCCAAAACCAGTGGGAATTTGATGCTTTCTATCTTCAGCCCTTACTGGATTATCAACAAGACATCCCGAGTGCTGCAGTATAGTTCTGAAGACATCTGTGTTAAACACCCATCAGACTTTAGAGATGTCATTCTTTTTTCCTTCAAAAAGAAGAATTTCTTTAGCAAGAGTAAAGTGAGTAGATTTTTATTTATTAATTAATTTATTTATTGCATTATCTTCCCTATGTTTCTTCGGCTTCACATACTGTAACCAACACAAATGGAATAGATTCTGTGTAAACATTGGATTAGAGGTTGAGAAACCTCTAGAAACCCGCTTGAAGGTCAAGAAACCCCAACTAATGCTAATGCTTTAAGTATCTTGTTTCTGATTACTACCTATCCTATTTTTAAATGTCACGTCATTACCATATGAACTAACAGACTTTCTCTTGCCAAGCCCAATTTTTTGTCAAATAAATTGAACAAAAAATAATTACTTGAAAATATTTCCATATAGAGCAGTAGTTCTCAAACTTTTTCTGTCATTCCCCACTTAAGAAGGCAGAGAATTTTCACGCCCCACCTGGAGGGCCCAATTTGTGCACAATATCTCTGTGAGAAATACTTTGCGAGTACTGGATTTTTCTCAATGTTTGAATTTTCATGTTACTAATTCAAAGCTAAATTTCTCTCAAACCCCTCATCACACCAAGTAGCAAATAACACCATTGGAAAGCTCAATTTACTGTCACATGTGCATATCTGACGAATAACTCGGTGGGGGGAAAGAATGATATAGAGTAATCACAATTTGAGGTTTAAAGCATAATATATGCTTCTGTCTTTTCTGAAAACTTTATATCCTGGGACATTGACAGCAGCATCAGGGAGTGATTTGTTTGATCATGTTTCTGAAATGCCTAGAAAGTCCAAATTAGAATCGGTCAGAGTGAGTGTGTACAATACACTCACACATAGTGTAGTAGATTAATTTCCCAGAACAGTGTAAGGTTCACTAATTTCATTTTCTCATCTTTTTATTCTGTAGTTGCAACTGAGTGTGTCTACAAGCACCTGGTCTGAACCCTTCTCTCTTGACACAGTTGGAAGTTATGGCTGTGTCAGATGTCCTGACAAGAATATTGACTACCTGGTAAAAGATCCATGGTCTTATTTTATGTCAATATGTTTCCTCCATTGAAAAACAGCCACCAGTCAAATTTTGTTGCTTGTTGATATCTGTCGAAAAAAAGTTCCAGAATTTTTAAAATATCAAGCAAAACATGACAGAAATGGTATTTTACGATACTTGTTTTGGAACATCATCAGATATCATAAACTACTCAGCGAGGTGGTCATGTTTTAAAATAAATGTTTAAGGTTGATTTAAAGGAATATTTCACCCCTGTATAAAAAGTTATTCACCCGCTTACCTATGGGTAAAAATTTCAGCAAAAAAAGCAAAATCTCATTAAATCAGCTACAATGAAATCAAACACTGTGATGGTATGAACAAAAACTTTGCTTTTGAACTGTTAATATTTGTGTGTGATTAATATAGCTGCTTTTATAGTGTCTCTGTTTTTGTCATTGTTACAGGTTGGTGTTTCTATCCAGATGAGTAGTTTTAATCTTAGCCGCATAGTCATCATGACACCCTTCTACATGTTGGCCAATCAAAGCGGTTTAGAACTTGAAGTAGGGGAAGTACCAAGTGAAAATCCCTCCTCCATGAAACGATGGCATTACATTGGATCCAAAGAGGTAAAGAATGCTGCTCTCAACTTTATGAACATGAACATCTTTATTACAGTGCATGCATAGCGATGCACTGTCTTGTTATCCGTTGGCTTCTTCTTCTTATTCTTATTACAGTGCATGCAAAGCGATGCACTGTACTGTTCTCCGTTGGCTTCTTCTTCTTTTTATTATTATTATTATTATTCTTCAATGCTCGCTTTTTCTCAATAACCGTTTCACCTAGAAACTTCATTCAAACTTCATCTCGTAGGTCTCGATTTGTGTTGTTATGCTATGACATTTCACTTTTCTACTATTTTTACTTTTTCTACTATCTGCGATAAACGAGCGAAAAAAGTGCTTTTTTTCACAAATTATGGAATTTTCAGAGTTCCACAACAGAATTCTACTTCCTATTGTTGCTACCTTAACTACTGTAAACATTCTATTGTTGCTTTCTTGACTACTGTAAACATTCCAGAGAACTTTCAGCAGACTAGTGGAACTTCTAGGATTCTATTTCCACGAACATTCTGTTATCTGCTGTATTAACCTTTCCAGTTCATTTCTATTAACCTAATGGGCTATTTAAGCTTATTTCACTTCCATTTGCTGAGGCAAAGGGCTGCGAAGCGAGCCTCTTTGCCTTTTCCCTCTTCTACTGTCTTTTTCTTTTCAATTCTCTGTATCATCTATTCAACTTTTAACAACTTTTTCATCTTTGCCATTTTTTTCTTTGATTCTCTGTATTATCTGTTCAACTTTTGGCAACTATTTACGTCTTCACCTTTTTGTCTTCAATTCTCTTCAATTATCTATTCACTTTTTCATCGACATTTGACATTTTTGCCTATTTCCCTTCAACTTTTTGCCAACTTTTTACTGTACATCTTTGCCTTTTTCTCTTCAATTCTCTGTATTATCTCTTCAACTTTTTGGCAACCTTTCAGGCCTAGCCTACATATTTTCCTTTTTTTCTCTTCAATTCTCTGTATTATATTCAACATTTTTTGCAACTTTTTTTCCACATCTTTTCCTATTTCAACTATTTCCTATTTCAACATTTTTAAACAAATTTACACAAAGCAACTTTTTATGTAATCATCAACAACGAACCATTTGACGCAGCCAAAGGCTGCGTCCACCTTTTATCACTAATTTAACTACTGATACGGGCCATGTTCATTCGAACTGTCATCAACTATCTTTTTTTTTTCAACTATTCAATAATCACCCATTCATCAACATTAACAATAGCCACTGCTAACAACTCCCATGATGACCTAGCAATATATCAACCAACAAGATCAATGTAGCAACCAACATATCCGCCCTCGCAATGGCCTAGTAACAACCTCAGACACCCCTATGGCAATTGACATAGCAACCAACATGCTAAACATGGCAAACAGCATAGCAACCACCATATCCGCCCTAGCAACAGCCTAGCAACTGCCTCCAGCAGCCTTGCAATGTCTTTAGAACCACTCCATCAATAATGATATAGCAATGAACATGGCAACCAACATGATCAACGTAGCAACCAGCATAGCAACCTACATGTCCACCCTAGCAACTGCCGAACAACAACCTTAAGCACCAATGCCACCTTCCAGGAAGCACTTCCACAATGACCTAGCAATGAACATTGCAACCAACATGATCAACGTAGCAACCACCATAACTTACCTGGCAACAGCCTAGCAACAACCTCAAGAAGCCCTGCAATGTCCTAGGAACCGCTTCCACACTGATGACCAAGCACTAGACATAGCAACCAACATGATCAATGTAACAACCAGCATAGTAACCACCATATCCGCCCTAGCAACGGCCTAACAACAACCAAAAGTACCCTTGCAATCAACATAACAACCAATACAGCAACCAGCACCATTTTCTTTTTTTTTCAACTATTCAACAACATGATCAAGGTAGCAACATTTTCTTTGCTACTTGACTAGTAACTTTGATTGCCTAAACAAGTTTCCTCTTTACTCTACTTTTCTACTTTTTTTCTACTATCACTTTCTAAGTGTACTTTTTTAAACGTTTGCATGCACTGTGTAATTCCTTGGAATTGCAAATCTAGTTCTTATTATTCTTCTATGCACGCTTTTTCTCAATAACCGTTTCACCTAGAAACTTCATTCAAACTTCATCTTGTAGGTCTCAATTTCTATTGTTATGCTAAGACTTTTCTCTTTTCTACTATTTTTACTTTTTCCACTATCTGCGATAAACGAGCGAAAAAGAGCTTTTTTTCCAGAAATGATGGAATTTTGATAGTTCCATAACAGAATTCTACTTCCTACTGTTGCTTCCTTAACTACTGTAAACATTCTATTGTTGCTTTCTTGACTACTGTAAACATTCCAGAGAACTTTCAGCAGACTAGTGGAACTTCTAGGATTCTATTTCCACGAACATTCTGTTATCTGCTTTATTAACCTTTCCAGTTCATTTCTATTAAACTAATGGGCTATTTAAGCTTATTTCACTTCCATTTGCTGAGGCAAATGGCTCGCAAAGCGAGCCTCTTTGCCTTCCCCTCTTCTACTGTCTTTTTCTATTCAATTCTCTGTATCATCTATTCAACTTTTGACAACTTTTTCATCTTTGTCATTTTTTTCTTTGATTCTCTGTATTATCTGTTCAACTTTTGGCAACTATTTACATCTTCACATTTTTGTCTTCAATTCTCTGTATTATCTATTCACTTTTTCAACGACATTTTACATTTTTCCTTTTTCTCTTCAATTCTCTGTATTAATCTATTCAACTTTTTGCCAACTTTTTACTGTACATCTTTGCCTTTTTCTCTTCAATTCTCTGTATCATCTTTTCAACTTTTTGCCAACCTTTCAAGCCTAGCCAACATATTTTCCTTTTTTTCTCTTCAATTCTCTGTATTATATTCAACATTTTTTGCAACTATTTTTTTCACATCTTTTCCTATTTCAACAATTTCCTATTTCAACATTTTTAAACAAATTGACACAAACCAACTTTTTATGTAATCATCAACAACGAACCATTTGACCTTTTACCACTAATTCAACTACTGATACAGGCCATATTCATTCGAACGATCATCAACTATCTTTTTTTTTTCAACTATTCAATAATCACCCATTCATCAACATTAACAATAGCCACTGCTAACAACTCCCATGATGACCTAGCAATATACATAGCAACCAACAAGATCAATGTAGCAACCAACATATCCGCCCTCGCAATGGCCTAGTAGCAACCTCAGACACCCCTACAATGTCCTGGGAACCAGTTCCACAATGATGACATGGCAATTGACATAGCAACCAAATGCTCAACATGGCAAACAGCATAGCAACCACCATATCTGCCCTAGCAACAGCCTAGCAACTGCCTCCAGCAGCCTTTACAACCATTCCAGCAATAATGATATAGCAATGAACATAGCAACCAACATGATCAACGTAGCAACCAGCATAGCAACTTACATGTCCACCCTAGCAACTGCCGAACAACAACCTTAAGCACCAATGGCACCTTCATGGAAGCACTTCCACAATGATGACCTAGCAATGAACATTGCAACCAACATGATCAACGTAGCAATCAGCATAGCAACCACCATAATTTCCCTGGCAACAGCCTAGCAATAAACTCAAGAAGCCCTGCAATGTCCTAGGAACCGCTTCCACACTGATGACCAAGCACTAGACATAGCAACCAACATGATCAATGTAACAACCAGCATAGCAACCACCATATCCGCCCCAAGCAACGGCCTAACAACAACCAAAAGTACCCTTGTAATCAACATAGCAACCAACACAGCAACCAGCACCATTTTCTTTTTTTCAACTATTCAACTACATGATCAAGGTAGCAACATTGTCTTTGCTACTTAACTAGTAACTTTGATTGCCTAAACAAGTTTCCTCTTTACTCTACTTTTCTACTTTTTTTTCTAATGTCACTTTCTAAGTGCACTTTTTT
>JAODXP020008203.1:70000-72500 GCA_027497455.2 Sardinella longiceps | reverse complement strand
AAACAATGAAATTGAACACCCAAGATTTTTACGCACCCTAAAAAAACCCCGAAAAGGTTCTTTGACAACTAAGTGGCCATCACTTGACTGCCGCAGCCGAAATCAGAATGAACAGCAATGACAAGCCATTAGATTAGCTGTCTGTGGCTAGGCTACGTGTCGCTAGCTAGGCACGGTGACAGTGGGAGTTTCTAATGGCCCAGTGTCCCCATGAATGATTGTGACAGTGCACTTACTCGCCGTCTAGCAGGCTAATCTATGCCGGGTGACCTTAGCCACGCCAATGCTAACACTCATCCATCACTAACGTGGCCTCAGGCGCTGGGACATGGAAGGAGAGGTGTGGAGGCAAGGAAACACAAGAGCGAACAGCTGTGTGTGTGTGTGTGTGTGTGTGTGTGTGTGTGTGTGTGTGTGTGTGTGTGTGTGTGTGTGTGTGTGACCTAACTTAGTCATAGGTAGCTATATGACCATAGCTGTGAAACCTATGCAACCTTACAGATACAGTAATTAGATTACAGTTACTATGGAAACGAGGAAAGGTCTAGAACGCCAGACCATGAACATTCTGAACTTTAGTCTGAGACGGAAGTGAATGGGGCATAGAAACTCACTTTCAGCTCCATTTCCATTGCCAGTGTTGGGTGGAAATGGACTAGAATAGCCCATTATGAGTCTAGTCTACTCCGCTTGCTCAGTGCCTAGCACACGGGTTTAATGAGAAACATCTTAGCTCTCACTTTCTCTCGTTCCCTCTCTCGCTCTCTCACTCTCTCATTCTCTCGTTCCCTCTCTCCCTCTCTCTCTCTCTTCCCCTCTCTCTCTCTCTGTCAGCCTCCCCCTCTCCCTCGCCTTCTCTCCCTTGCTTTCTCTCTCCCTCTCTCTCCCTCCCTCCCTGTCTCCCTATCTCAGACTCTCCCTCTCTCCCTCTAAACATTGTGCCCCAGACGTTCTCCCAGGCCTGTTTTAGACTCAGAGAGAGAGAGAGAGAGAGAGAGAGAGAGAGAGAGAGAGAGAGAGAGAGAGAGAGAGAGAGAGAGAGAGGTTTAACACTCCTTTATTCAATCAGCTTTTGAGTGTTTAAATGATACAATAACGTCCAGATAAACAACACACCATCCACTACATCAGTTTAACTTAACTACACCATTCCAATCCACCTCATATATTAAAAATCACATCCCCTCCCTCCCCAACCTTGCAAAGCACCTCCCGCACCCCCCATACATCAATAAAGCCAACAGTGTCAGAGAGAGAGAGAGAGAGAGAGAGAGAGAGAGAGAGAGAGAGAGAGAGAGAGAGAGAGAGAGAGAGAGAGAGAGAGAGAGAGAGAGAGAGAGTGTGTGTGCTTGAGTGCTGTGCTGTGTTCTCCTGCAGGCCTGTCTGCTGATGGAGCAAGGACACACAGCCTCCCCTGAGAGCCTCCCTCCCCACTCAGCTGAGCTAAGATGAGATGAGATGAACACAGCCACACAGGCATCGCTCTGTCTGTACTGTACATCGCAAAGCTATATTTAAACCACTCTCCAGACAGTAACATCTGCTAAATACTACATGGACCGAGCTACAGCCTCTTGTCAAATAGCGCTCTAGCATGATGCATTAGCCTAGCCTATATATCTGTGAGCTAGCCTAGGTGAGCCAATGTACTGTATCTGGAAGCTAGCCTAGGTGAGGCCAAATTCAGATACACAGACAGATACACAATCTTTGGTTACAATGATAAGAATAGCTTTAAAAATATATACTGTTCAGTGTTTTTTTATGTCCTAACACCAAGGACCTTGTTGGAAATACAGTGTTGCCACTTTAACATGTTATCCTTTGGATTGTAATGTCTTCTTAATCCAAAAATAAATAAATAAATAAATAAACAAATACATAAATCAAATCAAATCAATCAATCCAGCAGCAATGTTCTATCCAAAGTGACCAAGGTCACCCTTACAGTCAAAGGTCACCCATACAGGCAGCATTGGTATTTGTGTATTGTATCTGTATATTCTCTAATTCTAAACCAGAGCTGTGCTT
The DNA here is from genome assembly GCA_027497455.2 of Sardinella longiceps. Taxonomy (NCBI): domain Eukaryota; kingdom Metazoa; phylum Chordata; class Actinopteri; order Clupeiformes; family Clupeidae; genus Sardinella; species Sardinella longiceps. The sequence continues at coordinate 70,469 of JAODXP020008203.1, read as the reverse complement.
AATTATTACCTCCGCCAAAGGAAGTTCTGTTTTTTCGCCAATGTTTATCTGTCTGTCCATCTGTCTGTCTGTCTGTCTATGTACAAGATAACTCGAAAAGTACTTCACGGCTTTGGATGAGATTTTCAGACAACGTGTGTACTGGGACTAGTACAGTACTACTTTATAATAACCGTCTTTTATGGTAATTAAGCAGCTTATTAACATAAGTAAGAAGTTAATTGGAAAGTTTGGGGTTTCAATCAGTAAGATGACTAAATTCCATCAAGTTTTACCATTTTATCATCTAGCCATAACAAACTGTAAACTAACTGTTAATTATTTAATTATTAAATAATTAACTATGCTATAAAATTTCTGTTGATTACTGTGGCCTCTATTAACAGTTACATAACTACTTAGTGATGTTAATAATCTATTTAATAACCATTTATAGAGGACAGTTATTCTAAAGTGCTAGCGGCTTTAC
>JAODXP020008203.1:45000-47500 GCA_027497455.2 Sardinella longiceps | reverse complement strand
TTTACGATGCCTCTTCATTTTCTCTACTACATCGTGTGTGCATGCGGTGGGCGAGGGGGGGGGGGATCGATTTTCGAATAATATTCGAATACTTGACATCGATTTTCGAATAGTGTTTTACCAAAATTCCCATCCCTAGTAGATACATACGTGCACACACACGCGCACACACACACACACACACACACAGTCCTTCTCTATTTTGACAATTGCACAAATCTATGCATGTCTACTACTCATCCTGCACCACGAGAGAGAGAGAGAGAGAGAGAGAGAGAGAGAGAGAGAGAGAGAGAGAGACAGAGAGAGAGAGAGAGAGCACACCTTTTTCATCTTTTTAATACATTAATATTTATCTCAGTCGTTTCTTGCTTATACACTGATACACACACACACACACAGACATACACTCACAGACACACATTCGCAGACACACACTCGCAGACACACACACACAATCTCTGAGTGCAAGTATCGTTACAAATTCAAACTCTAAGACTTTCAAACTCAGTCTCACTCCAAGGTGAAGTAGAGATGACAGAGGGGGTTGATATTTTCATTCTGAGGTGCCGCAACACTGTGCCTGTGTGTGTGTGTGTGTGTGTGTGTGTGTGTGTGTGTGTGTGTGTGTGTGTGTGTGTGTGTGTGTGTGTGTGTGTGTGTGTGTGTGTGTGTGTGTGTGTGTGTGTGTGTGTATGTGTGTGTAGTAGTGTGTGTGCGCGTGTGTGCGCGTGTGTGTGTGTGTGTGGGTGTGTGTGTGTGTGAGAGAGTGTGTGTGGCGTGTGTGTTCGGGTGTGAAGTCAACTGCCACTCCAACTCTCTCATTACCTCTGTGATGTTTACAAAGGGCACTGGGAGATTTTCTGCTCCTCTCAGTGTGTGTGTGTGTGTGTGTGTGTGTGTGTGTGTGTGTGTGTGTGTGTGTGTGTGTTTATGAATGCCACAGAAGTGATATTTTCTCTGTCAGAATACTTATACACAAACACACACTATCTCTCTCTCACACAGATACACACCATCTCTCTCCTTCCCCACAAACTCTCTCTCTCCTCTCCCACTCCCTCCCTCTGTAGTTCTACTCCTCAGTATATTCTCCCCATCTCTCTTTCTCCCTCTCTCTCCCTCTATCCCCCTCGCTCTCTCTCTCTCTCTCTCTCTCCTCTCTCTCTCCCTCTCTCTGTCTCTCTCTGTCTCTCTACCCCCCTCTCTCTCTCTCTCTCTCCCTCTTTCTCTTCCTCTCTCTCCCCCTCTCTCTGTAGATCTGCTTCTCAGTATATTCTCTAGTTATTCTCTCCAGTAGTTCACAGGCCTGCTGCTATCTGAGGACTTTTCATAGGCGCCTCCGCAAACTCTCACTTTCTCCATCTTCTCCATCTTCATCTCCTATTCTCTCTCTCTCATCCCCTTATCAATTCAATTAAAAAATGTTACTGCCATGACAAATAGCTACTCATTTAGTTACAGTTAGTTAGTTAGTTTCTATACCTCTTTTCCTACCTTTTGCATTTTATAGTTACTTATTTAATTGTTGATATATATTTTTATATTTCATTGTTTTTATTTTATTTCACATATAAAATGTGCTGCATAAATAGCCCTGCCTTGCTGCCCCCCCCCCATCTCTCTCTTCTTCCTTTATCCCAAACATCTCCTTCCCCTCTCCATCTCTCCCTCAACCCCCCCCCACCCCCACCCCCCCCCCCTTCTCTCTCATATCCAGGCTGCCAGTCCAAATCTCTCTCTCTCTCTCTCTCTCTCTCTCTCTCTCTCTCTCTCTCTCTCTCTCTCATATTCCTATTCCAAGTGCCAGTCCAAATCTCCATTGCCCAATAATCCCATCTGCTTCAGGACCAATCAGATTAAAGTCTCATCCAATTTGCTGGCCTGATTGGTTGGCCTGCCCCTGGGCTGAGCAGCTGATTGGCCGGGGGAAGGAGGGAGGAGGGGGAGGGAGGGGGAGGGAGGAGGCCAAACGAGAGTGTGATTCATGGGCAGGTGAGCCGAAGCTGATGGATGTTTGCTCTTCTACCTGCAGCCCAGATCACACACCCCTCATCCATCAGCAGCTCCACTGTACAGTCCGCTCAGCTCAGCTCAGCTCAGTTCTGTGTGTGTGTGTGTGTGTGTGTGTGTGTGTGTGTCTATATGAGTGTGTGTGTGTGTGTGTGTGTGAGCGTGTGTCTGTAGGAGTGTGTATGGGGTGTGTGTGTGTGTGTGTGTGTGTGTGTGTGTGTGTGTGTGTGTGTGTGTGTGTGTGTGCGTGCGTGCGTGTGTAGATTTGGGTCGGTCCACATCAGGTTTGTGTGCCATCAGTCAGCCTGATACCACCGACAAGCACACACACACACACACACACACACACACACACACACACACACACACACACACTACAGACATGCTGCTCCCATTAACCTTGTTTGCCATATGAGGCCATCTATTATCACAGGGGGCACCTGACAAGAGGGCTGACACAAGGAAAACCACGACTAAACACAACGGT
>JAODXP020008203.1:27500-30000 GCA_027497455.2 Sardinella longiceps | reverse complement strand
GTGGACAGAACATTTTAAAAATCTGTATAGTGGAATACAACTTAACCAAACTCAAGAAACTATAAACAAAAAACTTCAGAATCTGGAATCAACTATCAAAAACAACCAAAACCCTCTTGACTACCCTATACGGGCAGAAGAATTGGCACAAAAATTAAAATCATTAAAACCAAAAAAATCATGTGGTCTTGACAACATCAGACCTGAAATGCTGAAATGCAGTTCTCCTGCATTGCAAAAAGCTGTGCTCAAACTGTTCAACCTCGTTCTTACATCTGGCTGTTTTCCTGACACCTGGAATCAAGGGATTATTACCCCAATCTATAAAAGTGGAGACAAATTGGACCCTAATAATTACAGAGGTATATGTGTGAACAGTAATCTGGGGAAGGTATTTAGTAGCATTATAAATGACAGAATCCAAACCTTCCTTATGGAACACAATACCCTGTGTAAAAATCAAATTGGATTTCTCAAAAATCACCGTACAACAGATCATATTTACACCCTACACACCCTAATCAACAAACATGTTAAAGACAAAAAAAATGGAAAAATATTTTCATGCTTTGTAGATTTTAAAAAGGCTTTTGATAGTATTTGGCATAATGGATTATATTACAGACTTTTGCAAAGTGGTGTAGGGGGTAAAATGTATGATACAATTAAATCAATGTACTCAAATTGTGAATGCAGTATTAAAATTGGAAATAAACGAACAGAATTCTTCCCACAAAATAGAGGAGTGAGACAGGGCTGCAGTCTGAGTCCAACATTGTTCAACATTTACATTAATGAGTTAGCGGTGCAGTTGGAACAGTCTGCAGCACCTGGTCTCAAGCTCCAAGAAACACAGGTCAAATGCCTGCTCTATGCTGATGACCTGGTTCTGATTTCTTCCTCAGCACAGGGGTTGCAGCAGCTCCTAGATCAGCTAGAGCAGTATTGCCAGTCCTGGGCCCTGGCAGTAAACCCAACAAAGACCAAAATTATGATTTTTCAGAAAAAGGCCAGGTGTCAGGAACACAGATACAGATTCAGCCTAGGTAGCACCGCCCTAGAGCATACGATGCAGTACACTTACCTTGGTCTGGTAATTACTGCATCAGGAAGTTTCAGCCTGGCAGTGAATGCTCTAAAAGAAAAAGCCCGCAGGGCTCTCTATGCAATAAAACGAAAATTCCATGACATAAACATACCAATACCAATTTGGTGCAAAATATTCGACAGTGTAATACAGCCTATTGCGCTGTATGGAAGTGAGGTCTGGGGTCCACTCAGTATGCATGACTACACGAAGTGGGACAAGCATCCAACCGAAGCCCTACATGCAGAATTTTGCAGATATATCCTAAAAGTACAAACCAAAACACCAAACAATGCATGTAGGGCTGAATTAGGCCGCTTCCCATTGGCTATACCAATCCAAAAACGATCCCTGAAATTCTGGATGCATCTCAATTCCAGTCCCAACAATACACTCCAATTTGAGGCATTAAAGACCCAAGAGATGAATCCTGACAAGAGTCCTCTGTGCCAGCTGGTACTGAAGCTCACTAACACAATAACAAATACTAACACAAATAAAGCTCAGTCCAGTCCTGCTTCTCAAACACCAATTAGCATCAACAAAATTATGAATAAGATGAAAAATAACTATTTGGACCACTGGACAAACCAAATTAAGAACCAAAGTAGAATGAATGCATATCTGACCCTAAACAGAGAATATGAATTGGCTGAGTATCTCATCTCTGTCAGAGATAAGAAGCAGAGGCAGATCCTGACCAAGTACAGGCTAAGTGACCACAATCTTGCAGTAGAGACAGGGAGGCAAAGAAAAACATGGCTACCCAAAGATCAAAGATTATGTGGTCACTGTCAGGCAGAGAGGGTTGAGACAGAGGTGCATTTTCTTTTACATTGTGAAAAATTTGAGAACCTAAGGCAAATTTTCTTCCCCAAACTCCAAAATAATATAGCAAATTTTAACAACTTATCAGAAAGGGAGAAAATGGCAATACTCCTTGGAGAAGGGCCTTCAGCAACCCTTGCAGCACAATATGTCCTGGCATGTGACAACCTGAGGGTATCGAGCCACTAGTGTATCAGGCACAGTTTTTGGTCTGTGTGAACACAAACATACATACATACACACACACACACACACACACACACACACGCACACACACACACACACACACACACATCCATACTCCATCCATACTCACCCATACCCATACATACACATGTATAACATACACACTGGTTAAAAGGTAATACCAAGATTTATTGTTTGTTTGTCTTGTTACACATATGTCATACAACATATGTATATTTATGTATATATATATATTTATATATATGTATATTTTGTATGTCATTGCTTTGGCAATAATGTTATTGTGACATTCATGCTAATAAAGCCTATTTGAATTTGAATTTGAATTTGAATTTGAGAGAGAGAGAGAGAGAGAGGGAGAGGAAGAAAGAGAGAAAG
>JAODXP020008203.1:17500-22500 GCA_027497455.2 Sardinella longiceps | reverse complement strand
CTTTAACAGACCCTATGATGAGCTGTTCCAGGTACTTATCTAGGCTGAAGGTGCACTGGTTGAAACTTCTGTATGTTTCTATGTCATATGTTTGTGGTGCTTTTTTTTATTTCTGTTGCTTGTTTTTTTTTAGCTCTTTTTCTTTTAATCTGTTTTTGAGTGACCAGGACTTGAGTCTGTAAATAAACTGAATTGATTTTTATTAACATAACTACATGTATGCTTATATATCTGCTTACTGCACAGAAAGACATACAACAATAACAGTCACTGCATGCATTTTATTATTAATAGCTTAAAAGAAAGTTGAACACATCTAAAAATAATGATTGATGTTAGAATCACATAAATCCTTTTTCTCATGCACAATTAATTGTTATTGAGTTAATATTACGCATAATTATAGTAGGCTTAGCTGGTAAGACTCCCCCTGTAGTCGACATTTGTCTTTGTTTTTTAATGAACACCAACCTTGTAATTCTCACTAAGACAAGTGGATTTGTTTGCAAACCAAAGACCAGGAAGCAGTGAAGATGATTTTGTATGTGTTGACTGACATCAAGTAGGTAATAAATAAATAAATTATAAATGCGGTGTCATTCATTCAGTTTTGTTTTGTTCTGAAAGAGCTTCCATTCACCCTGAAATGAGCCGTTTAACCATCAACATGCAAATCTAACAAATGAAGCTAAAAACATCCTACTTTCCCTTTAACACTTTCACTTGCTACTGTGGGCTACTAAAAACTGCCTAGTTCCCTTTAACACTTTCACTTGCTACTGTGGGCTACTAAAAACTGCCTAGTTCACTTTAACACTTTCACTTGCTACTGTCGGCTACATTTATTCAGTGTGGATTCGACTCCAAAAAGACTCTATCCAGATTGTTTCACATCTTTACACACACCTGCTCCATCTGTGTGTGTGTGTGTGTGTGTGTGTGTGTGTAGACCCTGAGCCACAACATGTGATTTCTCTCCATCTCTCTTCCTGTCTCTCTGTCTAACACACACACACACACACACACACACACACACACACACACACACACACACACACACACACACACACACAGACACCTGTCAACCCTTCACACTTGACTGTCTTTGTAAGCACTGATTGTAGGCAATGTAGTGGAAACATGGGATGAAGGCAATTAACCTTCCCAACACAGCCATTTAATAGAGTTAGTCCAATTAGAGAGAAATCTGTGAAACATGAGGTAATGCAAACAGATTGTATCTCTTTATCTCTCTCCCTCTCTCACACACACACACAAACACCTGAAACCACAAAATCCTCACATTCACACACACACACACACACACACACACACACACACACACACACACACACACACACACACACACACACAAACTAGACAGCCTGACTAGTTTCCTCCAGTCAATCCTGCTTCTCATTCTCAGACAGTAATTTCTCTGCGTGTGATTGGTTTCTATGGTTTGCCTGGCGACTGTCTTGATTGCTTTGGCCAATCACAACCAAGGACGATTAACAATCAAAGAATAGACACGGAGCTAAGAGCCAATCATACAAGTCAAGCCAACAGCCATAACAGCCAATCCAAAAGAACAAGCCAATAACCAATCATATTAACCCATTTAGGCCTAAAACGCCTGGAAAAAATGCCTGTAAAACCTATGGGTGATTTCAGAAAACCCCCTAAAACCTGAAGTTTTTCTGGAAATTCAGCAATTGTGTCAACGCTTACTAAATTGTTGATTTCTCAGCCTCTGTAGCAGATAGAAACACAATTCAAAAAGTATTTGAGAGCTTACACCTGTGGCTTTCCTGTGGAATTGAGTTTATTGAGATAAACAAAAATTAAAATTTTGAAAGTAAAGTGTCAGTGCAGGAACAGCACATATTTTCAATTACACAAGAACATCAGCAGCATGTAATGTCTGTAACAGTCTGCCTTACATGTAACGGCGATAGTGCTTGCCGAAGCACTCAATGTGCAGTGGTAGGTTGCACTGTTTGCAGCCATAAACAGTTGGTCCACCTACTTTTTCATTGTCAGGGACAAGCTGACACTCCCTGCAGTGTTTACGTTTGACAAAGACTTTTCCACAGTCATGCTGTGGAGTCGGTGTGCCTCCTCTGCTTCCTGCAGATGGAGATGGAGAAGGAGGAGGTGATGGAGAATGAGGAAAGAATCTTCTTGCTGATGGTCCAGCAGATGGAGAGGAAGGAAGAGAAGGAGATGGAGAGGAAGGACGAGAAGAAGACGGAGAGGAAAGAAGAGAAGACAGAGAAGGATGGGGAGGAGGAGAAAGAGGAGCAGCCCTTGTTCTGTGTGGTGTGATGAGCTGCTCTGTCAGTTCCTCAAGCCAGTTTTTGTAGCCTTTGTACCTCTCTCTGAAGACTCTTCCTCCAACAGACCTCGCTGCAATGTAGGCATTGTGGCATGCCACAGACAAGAAAAAGAAGAACACCCTCCTCCACCACTTCTTTGATCGATGCTGGAATCCATAATAGCCAACCATTTGGTCAAGCAGATCAACCCCTGGAACACACATGACACTCAGTTGAAACACACGACACACATACCTTTGCACTGACACATTTGCACTCAACATACCAACAAAAGTCAAACAAACCTTTCATGTACTTCTGGTAATCTGCAAGAGAAGCTGGCACTGTGACTGGGACGTGGTTGGCTCCATCTTTTCTTCGATTCACTGTCCCCGTATCAGTTGGATCGTGATGATTGGAGAGCACCATGACGGTTTTTGTATCCTGCCAAATACAGAACGAGAGTTCGTCCCTCTGTGCTACCCTGAACTCGTGTCTTTCCATGGCGGCGTCTTTTCTAAGGCTCTCATTCCTTGGAAGTCCCTTCCGGTTGGCACGAACAGTGCCGCAAGCATTCAGGCCATGGGTCTTCATCTCCTCCAAGAGATTTACCCCCGTGTAGAAATTGTCCATGTAAATGGACAGGTGAGAGCCGTAATATGGTCTGGCTAAATCCATGACCACACGGTGTGCGAGGCCCTTTCTCTTTTGACCCCTTACGACCAGCATAGACCTGGAAGTTGGTCACGTATCCTGTGGAGCTCTCTGCCATCACCCATACCTTGACACCCCATTTTGTCGGCTTCATGGGCAGGTACTGTCTGAAGGAGAGACGGCCTTTGAATTTGATCATGCTCTCATCCACACTCACATTGCCATCTACTTCATACAGTGCCTGGAATCGGTCAAGGAGGTAATCCAGAAACCAGCGCATTTTCCATAGCTTGTCATCCCGGTTGACATCTGCTGCCTCATTGTCCTGGAGGTGTAGAAACCTGGAAATGCAGACACAGGTAAGTTACCTTAGATGATGGCATAATATAAAATATTGCCATTATAGTCATGTGTTTTGAGATAATAGTCTGTCCATATTGTAAATGACATTGCTCTGTAAACTACTATATATATCCTACTTGTATGTGATAACTGAATAAAAGTACTATGAATAAAACTGTCCGTGTTTTATATTACATTCACATGCACGTGATGATTCCTGAATTAAAGTATTATGCATAATACTAATACATCTGTCTGTGTTGTAAATTAGCATTCCAATGAATGTAATGAAAAATAAATTGTGCATATTTGAGGATTTACAGTAGATTAATACATCTCTTACATTTCTCATCATAAACTGTAGTAATTCTTTATTAGAACATCATCACAATCAATAAGTAGCCTTATTATTATTGTTGTCCTTACCTCCAGATGGCCATAAATCTGTCCCGAGACATGTTTTTGGGGAACTGCGTTGCAAAGAGTTTTTTATTCTGCCTCCAGTAATCCCTTCTCACTGGCAGCACCAGAAGTCCCATGCCCATGCACAATCCAATAAATGTCTTCATCTCAGTTTCAGTCACCTGGGACCACCTCGCCATTTTTGCTCGAGGTGGCTGTGTGTGAACCTGGTCACAGTACCTATTTGTCTCAGTGACGAGATGTTTCCAAAGTTCATCCGTGAAAATATGACTAAATGCCTCCAGCGGTGTGGCATCAGCAGGCAAATCCACTTTCACTCCCGGTGTTCGGTTGAAAGCACGTTGTCGATTACGGTGGTAATTCTCCGTCTTCCAGTCACTTCCAAAACCTTCAAACTCGTCGTCGCTATCGTCTTCGTCGTCCTCTTGAAACATATGTCTTAACCATAAATCCCGGTCGATTGGTTCAGCCCTTTCAAAGTCAATAAAGTCGCCGTCATCAAATCCGAGAAACTCCTCAAAATCACTGCCTTCCGAAACATCTCCACTATCAAAAACTTCCTCCATGCTTGCTCCAAAAATTCAAAACAATGACACGTGTAACATGACGACATATGGACGACACTACCACGACTCTATTCTGATGCATTTGATTGGTTCAGAGGTCGACAATTGATGCAAAAAAACCGTTGTATTTGAAAATTGACGTAAAGGCTTTCCCGGCCTTAATGGTAGAATTACGCAACAGCGCCCCCGGCTTTAATGGTAGAAATGCGGAAATGCTTTCCCGGCCTAAATGGGTTAAGAAATGCAATAACCAATCAACAGGCTGAGTCCGCCTGAAAGGAAGTTAACACATGGATAAATACTACCAGTAGTCTTTACTAATTATATCTGTGAGCTGACAGATCAACAGTGTGTACAGTATATGAGTGAGAGTGTTTGTGTGTGTGTGTGTGTGTGTGTGTGTTTGCATGCACGCATGCGCGTGTGTGTTTGTGTGTTTATATCATGTTTATCCCATTTCCTCAATTTTATCAGTAGCTGTGTTTCCATCTTATTTGTTAACACACATTTGGATAGATAAGAAATAATAAACTAGAAATAAGACAGTCTCAGCTGAAAGCTCCTGCAAATTCACACCAGTCCTCTAATGCAAGTATTAATTCAATTCGCTTGGTGTGTGTGTGTGTGTGTGTGTGTGTGTGTGTGTGTGTACACGCAGGCATGCATGCGCGTGTGTAGTGGGGTTGAATTAACTGTT